>JAMXBB010000008.1:37283253-37570958 GCA_024138015.1 Lumnitzera littorea
ACTAGATTCGTCATAATTATGATATATATATAATTTCAAGTTAATTTACAGGTATAATTATTATATATACTGGATACATTTATAAAAATACATATATATTCATAAAATATATTACGCTATATTATTTCCTTTTATAGCTTAATTAACTTATTTCTAAGTTCTCGTCGTATTTCGAGCTCAATTTTAGAATTCTGATGAGTTTTACGTTATATTATATAATTACACTTTTAAGGCTAATATTGAGATTTTTTGTCTTTATTTTTACAATTTAACTTCACTATGTTACTTTAACTAACTTTTCTAATCTAGTCATAAAGTCTAAACTCAATCAGATAAGTTTTTCCTAAAGACCCTAAATCGAGATACAATTGCCCTAAATGCGATTTTAGGAGCTCACATTTCCACCATCACCACTTCTCCCTCCCCCTTAAGAAAATTTTGTCCTTAAAACTTTTATTTTTAGACATAATAATTACTTATTTTCTAATGAAAACCTATCACTTTCCTTTTCCTTTGAAGAGTTCCGAATAATGATTCTTCATCGCCATCTTCAGTTCCCAAGTTAATTTTACTCTTAGACTACTATTTTACTTAACTTTCACATATTCAACTTCTCGATTTCTTAACTTTTGAATCTAGCTCTCCACGTTCTTAATCGGCTCTTATAAGTCCACTAGTTTCAACTCTACAATTGCATCTGGGTTCTTCACGAACTTTCGTAATATAGACAGATGGAACACATCATGGTATCCAGCTAAACTTGGTTGTAAAGAAATTCAGTGTGCTACATTTCTAATTCTTTCCAAGATTTCAAAAGGTTTGATGTATCAAGGACTTAGCTTTCTTATAGTATCGTAGCACTTAAATCGTTTAAATAGACTTATTTTAACATACACATAATCTCCTATCACAAACTCTATAAGTTTTCTTTTCAAATCTGCCTAACTTTTATATCGATCTTATGTTGCTTTCATCCTCTGTGGTATTATCTTTACTTTATCATTCATCTGTTTGATCATATCAGGTCCTATTATCGCATATTCATCATTCTCCCAATATAGTGGTGATTAACGTTTTCTTCCAAACAAAGCTTCATATGATGCCATTTGGATCATTGCTTGCTAACTATTATTATAAGCAAACTCCACCAGTAGTAAATACAGATCTTCATCACCATTGAAGTCCAAAATACAGCCTCTCAACATATCCTCAAGTATTTGAATAATTCTTTTCAACTATCCATCTATTACGGGATGATAGGCTATGCTAAATGACAACTTAGTTCCCAAAGATTGATGTAAGCTCTCCTAGAATTTTGATACAAATCGATTATCCCCAGCGAACATAATACTTATTGGCATACGATGCAATTAACCAATCTCTCTCATATACAATCATGCCAACTTCTCCATTAAATCACCAATCCAATAAGGTAAGAAATAAGTGCTCTTCATCAACTTGTCCACTACAACCCGAATTGAATCATGACCTAATCTCGTCGTCGGGAGTCTTATTAAAAAATCTATTGTAATATGATCGCACTTCCATTGAAGCATTTTTAACGGTTGTAGTAAACCACTAGGCCTCTAATGTTCCACCTTCAACTATTGGCATGTGTTACACCTAGCTATATATTATGCCACATCCCTTTTCATGCCTTTCCACCAAAATAATGATTTCAAATCGTGATACATCTTATTTCCACTAGGATGAAATGTATAACCAATGTCATGCACTCCAGCCATTATTTCATCCTTTTATCTTTAAGTCACTAGATACAAAAACTCTATTCTTGTACCTTAACACACTTTTAATGTCAACTTTGAAGTTAAGTACATCACCTATACTCAACTTTTCCTTAATTTCCTTTAATCAGTTCACATTGAGTAACGAGTAATAAAGCTACTTGTTCATAGTTCTTGCAATTGAATGAATTTACTACAACATTAGCTTTGTCGAGATGATAGTTTATTATTAAATTATAATCTTTGATTAATTCCAACCAATGCCTTTGTCTCAAGTTCAATTCCCTATGAGTAATGAAATACATTGAACTTTTATAATCCATGTATATCTCATAATGTTGTCCGTATAGATAATGTTTATAAATCTTCAACTATAGTTGCAAACTCTAAATCATGAGTTGGATAATTTTTCTCATGAGGCCTCAATTGCCTGAATGCATATGCTATTACTTTTTTATCCTACATCAATATGCATCCCAGTTTATTTCTATAAGCATCACTATATATACAATAGGATTTATTTAGATCTAACAAAATAAGTATTGGCACCGAAATCAAACGATCCTTTAACTCTTGGAAACTTTGTTCACATTTGTTACTCCATTCAAATCTAACATCCTTTTACGTCAGTCAAGTTAAAGGCATTGCAATTTATCAAAAAAATCTTTTATAAATCGTCCATAATATCCTGCCATTCTAAGAAAACATCTTACTTTCGTTACCATAGTCGGCTGTTTCCATTCAACCACTGCTTTGACTTTTTGGGATCCATTGAAATTCGTTCACCTCACACAACATGTCCCAAAAATGAGATTTTATTTAGCCAAAAATCACACTTACTTAACTTAGCATATAGTTGATCGTCTCTTAGTTTCTACAAGGCCAAATGCAAATGATTGGCAGAATCCTTTTTAGTCTTTGAATAAATTAAAATATTATCAATAAATACCACAACAAATTTATTCAAGTAAAGTTTATGGGTCCATTTCATTAAGTCTATAAATACAGCTAGTGCGTTCGTCAAACCAAAAAGCATCACTAGAAGCTCATGGTGTTTGTATCTGGTTCAAAAGCTGTCTTTGGCACATCTTCCGATTTAATTCATAATTGATGATATTCAGATCTTAAATCAATTCATGAAAACACAGTGGCACCATGGAGCTGATCAAATAAATCATCCATTTAGGGTAGTGGATATTTGTTCTTAATACTCACTTTATTTATCTCCCAATAATCAATATACAATCTTATGGTTCCATCTTTCTTGTTCATGAATAACATTAGCTCTCCCTAAGGATGCACACTAGGTCGTATGAATCATTTCTCCAATAGCTCTTAAACTTACTTATTTCCAGTATGGAACCTTTGACATCAATTCAATTCCTAGCACCAAATTTGTAGTAAAATTTAATTCTCGATGTGGTGCTAACCTAAGTAAATCTTTAAGAAAGATAACAGGAAATTCACTTACTACAAGTATTTCTGATACTTTTGGGGTTTCTTTCTTTCCTTCTATAGTAAATACCTAATAGAGTCACCATTTTTTCAACAATCTCATTTATTTCTTTACTTACTTCAATTACCGATAATCTTAAGTTTTGCTCACCGACCTTTCCCTAAAATATCACTTTACCCCCATCTAAAATCACGTTCTTATTTTGATAATCTATTTTAGCTTCTTGTTTGGGCAACCATATTCCTATAATAACATCATATCCTTTAATTGGTAAAACTATTAGTTTTATTAGGAATTTTTTTCCTTGGATTTGCAACTGTCCGCTATCTATTACTTGTGTTAACATTCACTCTCCCGTAGGTGTTCTCAATTTATAAGTGGATTTAACTTCAATCATCTTAATCCCATTTTCCAAGACAAATTCTTGACTATTAAATGAATGTGATGCTCCAGTATAAAATAATGCATAAACAATCTGCCCATTTACAAGTACGTTTCCTAAGATAATTACTACCATTATAGTTATCTATCATTTGTGTATTACACTTAAGTTACATATTTTCATAATTCTTAACACTTCCAATGCATATAATATTTGCAATCAACTCATGAGTAAGTAAGGTTACTGGTTAGTTTACGTACCTATCACTAAGCCTTGGTCAGTTTCATCAACATCTATTTCGTCATCTAAGCCATTATGAAAGTATTCCTCCATCCATTCATCAAAATCCTTAGTATCCTCTTATGTACCCTCAATTGTAAACACCTAACCTAGTACAATAATCGTCTCTGCTCCACCAGATTTCTTAATCATTTGTCCTACCTGACCACAATATCTTGAGAAGTGTCTCAACATTCTATACCTATAACACTTCACTACTTTCATCCTTAGACAATCTCTCGAAGTATGATTCAAATAACCATAAAGAAAATATTTTCCTCTTAACTGAGGACATTGTCAAGCAAAATGCAATACTCTACACTTTCAACATCTCACATTTTCCACCTCATCATAGAAACTATATACTGTCATATTTGAAGTAGTACCATTAGTCACAGTTGCCAACTTCTTTCCTTTCCAACTTGAGTTATTATTTGTACTTAGGAATGTCCTTTTAAAAATAGGTGTATATTGATTAACTCCCCTTAGTTTCTTACTCTACTCATTTTGCATGGTCATCGATTATTCTCCAGTTGATGTGCCTTATCCATAATTTGATGATAAGTTGTGAATCCATAATCCATCAATTTGCATCACATCATTAAGTCAAACCCATTAAGGAAAAGATCCTTTTTCATCTCCTAATTATCCTGATATGACTCGATCACATATTGCAACAACTTATTAAATTCATTCTCATATTAAGCCACACTCTTAGTGCCCTTTTTATCTCCATCAACTATAGAGTCATCTGATTTTTTACACTTACAAGGAAATATTCTCTTTTAAATGCCTCTTGAAATACTTGCCATATAATGGGACCAATGATTATTCATACGATCAAGTCCCACCAGACTCATGCTCCCTTCTTTAACAAGGAAGTAACATAAGAGACTTTTTGATTATTTGGAATTTTAAACACCTCAAAATTGTATTTGATTTGTGCTAACCAATCATCAGCTAAGGTAGGCTTACTCATTTCTCCTTCAAAATACTAGTTTACTTTCTTAAACTTAAGAAGTTAACTCATATCTTGAGGTCAAATTCCTCTAAGTTTAGTCCATCTGGTGGCCTTTGGTTCACTATATTTTTACCTATGATCAAATGTTAAATTAAAGCTCCTTATTGTTGGATCATAATATTCATATTAGCCAACATTGGCCCAAACTAAGCTAGGTCCATCGTGTTCAGACTGGGTAATGATACATCATTTCTAGGTGGTTCGGTAGATTAAGAGAGTTAGGAGGTGGTACTACTCCTTTAGGTCAGCCATTTCCACTTCTATTTGCTTTCTCTACCATATTTAGATTCACAATCACTAACTATCAACCGTACACTTATAATATGTGTACCGAAAGTTAGTATATGATCTAAGCAACTTGCATTCACATATAGATAAATTATTCCCTATACATGTAAAACACATCTATAGATTTCTCAAAAAAAATTTCAATCAATACAAGGCCTATAATATTTCATCCCTATATATAAAGCAATGGTATTCATACATCACTTATATACATTCCATCATGTAATCAAATACACCTGTACATCATGAGCTCATATAGACTTCACGTATAATCACTACTCATGCCTATGTCTCATATAAATACCGGGAAATAGTGATATACTACACTCTTCCATAATTATATTTACTTTACATTAATACATAGGATAGTTGGAACTTTATATTCAAAAGATTACATCACTTTATTTATAACATAAGATTACACATCTAATCACCTATTTGCATTACTTTCAACTATACAAAAGTCTATTTACATCATTTACATTCTCAGTAACCAAAACGTTAAAAGTACAAAAGTTACATTCAAAAGTTTAAAAATATGTCAAAAGTCGCTAAGGAACCTAAGTACATCAAAACAACTAGGTCATATGATATCAAAAACCCTAAACATATCTTGTCACTATCTTCTCACTTTTTCAGTTACTCAACGTTTCTAAAGTTGCTACATCTTCACAGGAAAACTAGTCATCCTCTTCAAAATCTAAACTTACTACCACTACTACAAGAGTATCTGATATCACAACTACTTCTTACACTTAACTCCTACTATCCCACACTTCATCTTCAAGAATAACTTTTGCTTTAGTCTCTACCTTAAACTCCTCTTCCGAATTCTCCTCAAGATCCTTATCATCATCAAACCTTACATTTAGGTAAGCATTCTAAGGTGGATTCTCAAGTAACATTGTAAGGGATTCAGGTTCTTGAGATTGTAAAGGTAGTTCTATACCAGTAGTCTCAACTGTAGGATGTCTAGGAAAGCAATTGACTACACAAGGAAAATAATTTCTAAGGATATGTAGGATACTTAGAGGTACTAAATCAAAACCTGAGGGGTAATTCTTATCTGTCTCTACTATAGTAGGAAAATATAATACAGGAATCATAGCAGATAAAATCCCTTTCTCTTGTAAATACTTTTTCTCATAGGCATTTATGGTAATGTACTTATTATATGCAAGTCCCAATTCATCCCTTATTATCCTCCAATCATTCGACATATTAAGAGACATTTCACGCTTAATGATCTCATCAATGGTATAAAACATTCTCCAATCAACCATATCTAGTAATAACTTCTATATCCGAATCTTTTATTCAATAGGTGTTTCATCCCCTTTCCATTCAAAATGCTACCATGCATGTATAAGACCATTTCTATGGATCTGAAAATAATCCAGTTAAAAGTTAGTTTATGTTATACAATACTTACCACTTTTACTTTATAACCCTTTTACATATGTAAGTTATATATACAATCATATAAATCTAAGTCTTTTACATCTCATTGTTAACCCAACTCTCAATGAGCCAAATGTTTACTCATTTTAATTAGACACTTCAAAGCTTGGTTCTTTTAAAACCATACTCCAATACTAACTCAGTGTCATCACACCCTGAATAAGAGAAGTCATAATAGTCCTATCATGTAAACTAACATAAAATAAAGGTTGAACTCACAATTGCTATCGTAGATACAATCTACACAAGGTGTACACAACTTAATCAGCTTGAAGCATCTAGTCTGATACTTATTAATAATCAAATCTATGGTATAGCTTTTTAAACATACTTATTCAAGATAACCTATTGTCTGATAATACAATAATGTTTATATAAACATTTCATATATAGAGTAATAATTTACACTAAGAGTTATAAAAGCCACAAGTCTTAAAATCTATTTACAATAAGATAAAAAAAACTAGTAGGCATCCCAAGGATTCCTAGTTAGTTTTTTCAAAACCAAAAAGACAAATCAAAAGCTCAAATTTAGTGGATTCTCCTTTCCTCACTTTCCTAACCAACTACATACTAACCTAGGGATGATGATATCTGTACATCTTGAACTTTTACTCGTCACTTGCAAAAGAGTGTATAAGGATGTGACCTCAACTAGATTAGTAAGCAGGACAAAGACAGAAGGGTACCATACAATCACAAACAAAGCCATTAATTATAATGAAATGCAATGCAATAAATCAATTGAAATATCGTACAATATTATCTAGTCCATTGTGAGGCTAGAGAAATTACATCTGCTCCAAACCGGATTGAGAAGTTTATTGCAACTTAAAATCATATCAAATCTAAGTTTATGCAATAAAGAACACCCTTCTCTCGTGACTACCTTCAAACCACGACCCCTACCTTTACCCCAACGTCTTCGCCTGTTATTTAGTTCGATTAAGGATAAAAAAATGACTATTTTAGCTATCATCATCGAAGGAAGTCAATATTTAGTTTGACACTTCTAATCATTCTCCTAACGGTTACTATACATGTCTAATTACATTAGCAGTCAAATCACTACTAGTTCCATTCAAGGATGGCCAAACAAGTTCACACAATACAAAACTATGAAATCATGCAAAACAGTGTGCTAAAGAGTTCAACTCCTACCATAACCAAAACACCAATCACACACATGACATGGGCACAAACAGCTAATTTGCAACCATAAGCAGAAGTACACTTAAGCCTTCATATACTTTAATATTGTATTTTAACAAGCGGTAAAACCACAATCCCAACTTACTTGTATTAATGCTACTGCAAAAGGCTTATACTATTAACATTTTGCTCACAAGGAGATTTTATATGTATACCAAAATTCAAATTTAGTTTTCGCAAAAGTTACGAAAACGTGTTTTACCTATTCTTTATATCATCATGAAGTTATATAGATATATATATATATATATTTAAAGTATATTATTATTTTTATATGATGCAATGTAGTTTTATTTAAATATATATTTATGATAGTTCTATTATATAAGTTATACTAAGTTAATGAGCGTTAATAATATATGTAGTTATATTATTATTTATAATATCTCATTTCAATCATATTGAAATGTATTTATAATCAATCACATTACGTTTCAATTTTAACAGGATTATTATAGTACATAAATTTTCATAATATTATAGACATATTGGTTATATTACCTAGGATTATTTAATTTTAGTAAAAGTGATACATCGGGTTCATAAGAACTTGATGATGCATATTACAAATTCTATCTCAAGAGATGATTTTTAAAGGGTATTTTTATTTTTTTATTATACCTATATGCTTCTATAACAAGCTTTATCATATCATATTTATATTATAAAAATAAGATATATTTTATATAATTTCCTAAAATAGCTTAGTAATACATGTAATTTCTAACACTAATACGCATATACCCTAACTTAGGTCATATAATAGTACAAAATACAATAAAATCCTACTCTAATTAAACCCCATCAACTTGTATATGCATAAGATTTATTCCAATATGTATCATATTTTAGCCTAGTTTTGGTAAAAATGTATCTTGATTGGCGAATTAAGCTATTTTACTATTAAAATTCAAAATAAGTAACTCATATCACCAAATAATTCTATAAAAAATTTTATAGGCTCCGTAAAATATAAGAAATTCAATCAACAAGTGGTTTCATATTATTGGATTTATCGCCTATATATACATAATTACATTTTTACGCTTAATTTGTAATTAATTAAGCAAATAATATGGTTTTTATATGAAATAATTTCTAACATGCCCTAATATTATTACAAGTTTCCAGAAGTCAGTAATTACCAATTTTATTTGTTATTTTCATAAAAAAACCCATTTATTTCAATAAATTATAGTTTTATAATCTTAGGGTCTAAAAATATAATAAATATTACACAAGTATATAATAAAAAGCGGGCTACATACAATTAAACTATACCTAATAAGGATCATACAGTAAATTTTTGGACACAAAACAACATCATTTAATTAATTTATTTTTAATTTCAAAATTCGGATCACTATAGCAGTTTATTAAGTATATAAAATACTTAATATTTTATCAAAATAAAATTATCACATGATAACATACTCAAAATAACGTAGGAATAATTTTTTGACTAGTTTAGTATTTTTAGAAAATATTAAAAAAAAAAAAAAACAAGGTAGATTTGGAAACCAACCATTCACTGGAGCTCCAATGGTCATTAATTGGCACTCTAGGGGTCGTTAGCTGGCAAAGGATGGTTAGAAAGGCTAAATGTGGGGTAGAATTGCTATGGTTGGCAAGGTTCAACAGCAAAACACTAAGAGGTTACGAAACCAAGCTGGGGTGTGTTCTCTTCTATTTTTCCTTTTTTTTTTTTAATTTTCTAAAATGTTTCTCTTGACTCTTAAGTGCTAAATGTTACATTGATGTCTTAGGGTCCTCCTTATACTAGATTGGGACGATTGAATTTTTCCTTCTTTTTTTATTCATTTTTCTTTCCTTTTTTTTTTTCCGCTTATCCAAGCATGAGGTAGCTAATTTATCTTTAATCCACTTTTGATTCATCATTTTGGTTGTTTAGAGGCTGTTACGACTCGTTTCTAAAATTTCCCAAGCATTTGGATCGGATTTGGTGAAGTTTTACATAAAATAGGATTATTTTTTATGTATTTTATATGAAATTTAGTAATTTTATTAATATACGGGTATATATCCCATATATACATTACACGTAATAAGTAATTATGTGCATATAATCATGTTTCTAGCTTGTTCTTTATTTTTAAGATATATTTCCTATTTATTTTTATAAATTTATCGCTTATTATATATATTTATATAATTTTTTGTTAATTTACAGGTATAGTTATTATATATACTAAGTATATTTATAAAAATACATTTATATACATATAGTATATTATGCTATATTATTTTCTTTTATAACTTAATTAACTTATCTTTAAGTATTCATTGTATTTCAAGCTCAATTTTAAACGTTTCAATAAGTTTTACGCTATATTATATAATTACACTTCTAAAGCTAAAATTGAGATTTTAGTTAATTATTTTTACAATCCAACTTTATCGAGTCACTTCCACTAATCTAATCTAATTATAAAGTTTAGAATTAATCGGATAAGTTTTTTTCGAAAACCCTAAATCTAAGTATGGTTCCCTTAAATATGATTTTAGGAGCTCACAAAAGTATTTCTTGTCTTTTTCACCATATAAAAGTATTTCCTAATTATGGAAATGTTAATAGTGTCTTTTTATTTATTTAGTGCTCCTAGGGTAAATATTGATTATATCCTACCCGAAAAGGTATATAAATTAAAAGATAAAAGATTTATTTATTTAACATCATAACAAATGTGCAAGGATAGCGATTAAATTTTTTATTTTATTATTATTCTATCCTACTAGAAGAAAAAAAGGAAAAAAAAGAAGAAAACTTATCACCTTATTGGCATATATTCATTGGTTTACAAATGAATAATGTTAGAGCCGTACTTATCAATAAAAATTATAATGGGGGTTGTAAAATACATATATATGTATATATTAACGTCATGTAAGCTTAGTATCTTTGAAATGGATTATGTACACCCCAAATCTTTAGAAAAAGTGTTATTATACTTCATCATTACTATTTTACACCTGATTTTCTTGTCTTTTTATTATATGTATTTTTTATTATTTTATCTAAGGACAAAATAGTAAAATAGGGACTAAAACTAAATTTATGGAAGATTTAGATCTAAATGCTTAATTCTAAGTTAGGGAAGCTAAGTGCACATGAAGCAACATAAGGGATGTATTTGCAATATAATAAAAAGAAAAAGAAAAAATTAAAATTTTCTTTGTGTCAAATAATTGGTAATGAATTGTTGTAAAATAGGATTAAAAAAAGGTGGGACTTGAAAAGTCAATGATACTCTATTATTATTATTATTGTAACAAGATNTAACAAGCTTTATCATATCATATTTATATTATAAAAATAAGATATATTTTATATAATTTCCTAAAATAGCTTAGTAATACATGTAATTTCTAACACTAATACGCATATACCCTAACTTAGGTCATATAATAGTACAAAATACAATAAAATCCTACTCTAATTAAACCCCATCAACTTGTATATGCATAAGATTTATTCCAATATGTATCATATTTTAGCCTAGTTTTGGTAAAAATGTATCTTGATTGGCGAATTAAGCTATTTTACTATTAAAATTCAAAATAAGTAACTCATATCACCAAATAATTCTATAAAAAATTTTATAGGCTCCGTAAAATATAAGAAATTCAATCAACAAGTGGTTTCATATTATTGGATTTATCGCCTATATATACATAATTACATTTTTACGCTTAATTTGTAATTAATTAAGCAAATAATATGGTTTTTATATGAAATAATTTCTAACATGCCCTAATATTATTACAAGTTTCCAGAAGTCAGTAATTACCAATTTTATTTGTTATTTTCATAAAAAAACCCATTTATTTCAATAAATTATAGTTTTATAATCTTAGGGTCTAAAAATATAATAAATATTACACAAGTATATAATAAAAAGCGGGCTACATACAATTAAACTATACCTAATAAGGATCATACAGTAAATTTTTGGACACAAAACAACATCATTTAATTAATTTATTTTTAATTTCAAAATTCGGATCACTATAGCAGTTTATTAAGTATATAAAATACTTAATATTTTATCAAAATAAAATTATCACATGATAACATACTCAAAATAACGTAGGAATAATTTTTTGACTAGTTTAGTATTTTTAGAAAATATTAAAAAAAAAAAAAAACAAGGTAGATTTGGAAACCAACCATTCACTGGAGCTCCAATGGTCATTAATTGGCACTCTAGGGGTCGTTAGCTGGCAAAGGATGGTTAGAAAGGCTAAATGTGGGGTAGAATTGCTATGGTTGGCAAGGTTCAACAGCAAAACACTAAGAGGTTACGAAACCAAGCTGGGGTGTGTTCTCTTCTATTTTTCCTTTTTTTTTTTTAATTTTCTAAAATGTTTCTCTTGACTCTTAAGTGCTAAATGTTACATTGATGTCTTAGGGTCCTCCTTATACTAGATTGGGACGATTGAATTTTTCCTTCTTTTTTTATTCATTTTTCTTTCCTTTTTTTTTTTCCGCTTATCCAAGCATGAGGTAGCTAATTTATCTTTAATCCACTTTTGATTCATCATTTTGGTTGTTTAGAGGCTGTTACGACTCGTTTCTAAAATTTCCCAAGCATTTGGATCGGATTTGGTGAAGTTTTACATAAAATAGGATTATTTTTTATGTATTTTATATGAAATTTAGTAATTTTATTAATATACGGGTATATATCCCATATATACATTACACGTAATAAGTAATTATGTGCATATAATCATGTTTCTAGCTTGTTCTTTATTTTTAAGATATATTTCCTATTTATTTTTATAAATTTATCGCTTATTATATATATTTATATAATTTTTTGTTAATTTACAGGTATAGTTATTATATATACTAAGTATATTTATAAAAATACATTTATATACATATAGTATATTATGCTATATTATTTTCTTTTATAACTTAATTAACTTATCTTTAAGTATTCATTGTATTTCAAGCTCAATTTTAAACGTTTCAATAAGTTTTACGCTATATTATATAATTACACTTCTAAAGCTAAAATTGAGATTTTAGTTAATTATTTTTACAATCCAACTTTATCGAGTCACTTCCACTAATCTAATCTAATTATAAAGTTTAGAATTAATCGGATAAGTTTTTTTCGAAAACCCTAAATCTAAGTATGGTTCCCTTAAATATGATTTTAGGAGCTCACAAAAGTATTTCTTGTCTTTTTCACCATATAAAAGTATTTCCTAATTATGGAAATGTTAATAGTGTCTTTTTATTTATTTAGTGCTCCTAGGGTAAATATTGATTATATCCTACCCGAAAAGGTATATAAATTAAAAGATAAAAGATTTATTTATTTAACATCATAACAAATGTGCAAGGATAGCGATTAAATTTTTTATTTTATTATTATTCTATCCTACTAGAAGAAAAAAAGGAAAAAAAAGAAGAAAACTTATCACCTTATTGGCATATATTCATTGGTTTACAAATGAATAATGTTAGAGCCGTACTTATCAATAAAAATTATAATGGGGGTTGTAAAATACATATATATGTATATATTAACGTCATGTAAGCTTAGTATCTTTGAAATGGATTATGTACACCCCAAATCTTTAGAAAAAGTGTTATTATACTTCATCATTACTATTTTACACCTGATTTTCTTGTCTTTTTATTATATGTATTTTTTATTATTTTATCTAAGGACAAAATAGTAAAATAGGGACTAAAACTAAATTTATGGAAGATTTAGATCTAAATGCTTAATTCTAAGTTAGGGAAGCTAAGTGCACATGAAGCAACATAAGGGATGTATTTGCAATATAATAAAAAGAAAAAGAAAAAATTAAAATTTTCTTTGTGTCAAATAATTGGTAATGAATTGTTGTAAAATAGGATTAAAAAAAGGTGGGACTTGAAAAGTCAATGATACTCTATTATTATTATTATTGTAACAAGATTTAGAGAATTCCTTTTTTAGAATCAAAAGAGTCCCAAAAGCAATTTCATGAAATAAGAAAATGAATATTATGTAATTGAATTAATGATTAGTTATATAGAGAGTAGTAGACCACCTCCGTGATATCATCTATGTTATTAAAGCCGATATAATTTATACTGTCAATCTTGAAAATTACTTATTTTATTGTAATATAGTATGAATGAACAAAAATACCAACTTTAAATTAAGTTTTCAAAATTATAAGTGTGTTATATTATGGATAAAATTATCAATTTACTTGGTTTCTCTCTTTCTTCCAAAAATATCTCTCCCAATAAAAATACTAACTACTTAGATAGTCTGATTTAATATTTGAAGTCATGAAAACTATTGAAGAAGTATGTAGTGTGTGGAGAGGGTTTTGTGGTCAAACCAAATTACCACACCTATGATAGTTTTCCATTAAATCACCTACATAATTACACCTATAACAGTTGTTTTCACTCTTTAATTGCCTATCTCTCACTTTCTCTCTATCTCCCAATGTCCTCTCTCTTCTCTATCCCTCTACCAAAAATCACGTTATTCATGTCCTTCGAATCGATTATAAAACTCAATTGAATCTCTTACTTTTACTTTTCGAGTTTTTCAGTCACTCATACATTTATACCATGCTAATCTTCTTCAAAAGACATGTTTGAAATTTAAATTTTCATGGTGAATTTCAAGTGGAACCTATAGGCTTCATGATTGTTAATTAGTTGTACTTTCTTTTATCTCTTTTTCATTTCCTTTTGCAATTTTTTGTAAAGAATTTGTCTTATTTTGCATCTCTTTATGAAAGTTTATCACTTAATTATTTGTTTGATAAATAGAGAAAATAGGCTTTTGACGGTTGTTAGTTGTAGGCAATGGAGACCGGAAATAAACTTTCAGTCTCTCCAATCTCTTTCATCTCTTTCCAAATTTTCTCTCTTGGACTCACTCGAGAACTCCTTCCAAGGTGTTTATATAAGTCTACCCATTGGTTTTCATGGATAGTAATTAAATTTTAATATTTTCTTAGAAAATATCAAATTTTGCGAAGCAATTTTTTGTTTATTTTTGTTATTATAAATTAACAATGGAAATGCAAATAAAAGACAAAATGCTGTTGATATAGTAGAAGAAGGCGAAGAAGGAAGTGTTGGTCATGGAGGTAGGTAAAAGCCATAGAGGAAGCAAATAGTATAAGAAGCAAGACTCCATCAAATATGTTAGGAAGGTAGTATCGATTTATTTAACCTAGTCTTCTAATTAGAACTGAAAATTATGCAAACCTATGTTGAAATTCATATTTTTAATGGTTGTCTTGCATAGATGTAAGATTTCATTCAATTCAATTAATATTGTTGTCCTATTTCCTTAAATTAGTTTGTTTAAATCAACACAACAGCTATGGGTAGTTGATGTATTCATTCATTCATAAACCACTAAATCTTCATTTAAGGTTTGTCATTTAGGTGTTTATTTTTTGTAGACTTATCATGTGTTTGTTGCAAATTATGTTTGAAGTTTTATTATTTTTCAATCTTATAGTATTAAATGTCATTGTTGGGCATTTAGGTTTTGCTTCAAATTTATTAAGGTATAAATCTTTTGGCTAAAATGTTGAGTTTCCATTATTAGGTATTCGTCATCATCAAAAACTTAAGGAAGTTTATTTATTTATTTATTTCATTTTTACATTTTGAATTATCACTATTCAATGCCATTAAGTACCTTTTCTTTCTTCAACAAAATTACTAAAGTTGGCACTTCACTTCCTTTGTCTGAAAATGTCGTCTTTAGGTCACGATATGAATAAATTTTCTTTTACTTGATTTTGCTATGTTTTGTTGGATTGCATTCTGTTTTGATTTATTGATTAATAATTTTTAATGGTATGTATTAATATGAATTTTTCACCTAGACTTTATTAATTTATTGAAATAAACCCAATAAGATCTTTTCTCCTCTTTTCTTTTTTTTTCCTTAATCATTCAATTTCTTAGGGCTTTTTTTTTTTTTTAGTTTTAATGAGATTGTAAACAATATATGCTTTTACATGCGAAATTTATGAGTGGTTTTCTTATAATTGCTTGGCTGAATCTAATTTACAGATAATTTTTTTATTTTATTTTATCGAACTAGGATTTTTTATTGATTTTGTCTATATTGGGATAGTGGCTATTTTATTATGGAGATGCATAATCAATATGTAGACTAGTCTTACGACTGATATGATCAAAAGTAGGAAAATGCTTATTGTTATGACTATGCTGGAAGTAGATGTGGAGCAAATTGGCACTTTGAATGATGAATTGATTGTTCCAAATAAATTCTCTTTTTTCCATTTGTCTGTATTACAAAGTTTTGAAAGATTTGAAGACGTATATGTTTGTCAATGTAAATTTATATTTCTTTTGGATAGATCGCTTTATGATCCTAGATTTTTAATATTGTTCCATTTGTAACCATGTATGAATGGAATTTACTATGATAATGATGGATATGGTTTCTTCAAATATTTGAATGAACTTCTTCCATTTATTAAAAAAAAAAATCATAAAAGAAAAGATGGAAAGGATAAACATCCTATGCTAGAATTAGAATGTGTATGTGATATAATCTTCCAATAAACGCATGAAAGGTTTCATTTGGTTTTCTTTTTTCTTTTAAATCTTATTGCCTCCCAAAATTTGAGAGTGATTTGCTAGAGTTTTTATATTTCAATCTACTTGGAAGATATTGATATGTTAATGGCCTAATTAAGTTAGATAAATATAAGGATTATAAGGATGAAGTTGCAATATAGTATAACCTCTAGAGGTCTATATTAAAGTCGCTTTAATCTATGTTAATTATGATTTATATCCTTCATTGAATTAATTCTAATTAATTATCTTAAGGGAAACATATAAATAAATGGATACATTGTTTTGCAAATTACTAAACTTAAAGCCTTAAACTAATACACACTAGTTAGCAGGCGGTGCACCTGCATTCCAATATTTTATACATTCAATTTATTCAACTTTTACATATGTCTTTTATACTTTCAATTTATTCAACTCTTACATATTACTTATCCATATAGTTTTTTTTTTTTTTTTAATCCTCAACTCTTTGTTCATGTAAAGGATTTTATTCTTCAAAGATTTTTACTATATCACTCCTATGGTTTTTTTTTTTTCAATTTTAATTATTTATGGATTTCTAATATATTAATGTTATTGGTTTCCTTCTTGTTTTTTTTTTTTTTTAAATTTTCATAAATATCCTAATTATTTATGCATTATCTTTTTAATGTGAGCTAAATTTAATATTTGCACACACAATATTAGTAAGTCAATTGCTAGTATCGATTAAGCTCAAGTTTAAAGACATTATCAGGCCTAAGAAAAAGGATAGAAGTTAAAAGAATTACAAAGGAACCCCGCTACTTAAATTCGCTAAAAAAAGATTGACCGTATGCAAAGGGAAATATACACCCTTTGTTTTCACCGTATGGCCGATTTTTCATATGACGGAAAAATTAACAGCGTTCTATTTTGTGAACACGTGTGAAAGTTAAGGGCTAAAATGTAAATTCAACTAAACGTTATGTACTAAAAGTGCTTTTTCCCGATATTAATAAAGTAATCGTGTTGTGCATCTGCAAGCTAAATGTCAATTTATATATTTCATTTTGTAAAAGCTTATAAAATGTCCTGAAATAACATAATAGATAAAGTATGAATATGAGTGAGTCGATTTATAAGCTTTAGAGCTTGCAATTTCTTTTTCGATATGCAAGTATTGTCAATTCTGGCCTCTATAGGATTCCAACTTGGCCCAAAAGTTTTATTATTATTTATCAATGGCTGGTGCAATTATCAATTTTCTAAAGTTTAATCCATTGCTTAACCAATAAATTTCGTAGTCTAAAGATAGAGATTTTTTTTTTTTTTTTTTTTTTTTTGGGGCCATAAAGTTAAAGATAGAGATGTTAAAACACTAGTATGACCAAGTTATCACAAAAGTTTGCTGCAAAATCCAAAATCGAATAAATTAATGTCATGGATATCTCGAACATATATAATCTAATAAATGTCATGACTTCCAAATTTGGTCGGCTTGTATTATTTACTGGAATTATTCGTTTGTTTGAACCGTCCAAGGGCTAGAAAAATATGGCTTGTGCTAACTAGAATTGATTTTTAGTTGGGAAGAATTCAATATGCATGTTGTTTGTATGGATATGGAAAAGAAAATCAATGCATAAAGCACCAAAAGGAATTCCGAAAAAGCTATCACAAATGGCTTCTCCATATGATTAATTTGACAACAAAACCCTCATCCAAGTCAAAGAAAGAGACCCATTTAAACAATGGAAAATAATGATAATAATTTATATAGTTAAATTAGTGCTACTTACTAACTATTCGACGTTGTGGTTGAAAAGGATCATTAGTCACCTCCTAATTTGATAAACTAATTTTTAGTTAGAGCATTGCAAATGATATTAAAGCCAACTTCCTACAAATAAGTGTATGATTAATAGCCAACTAAGATGGAAGCAAGTGGGCATTATCAACCTTATCATATTGGTCTTGGAGCCTTTGTATTCATGTTCATCTTGGAGGGTAATAGGAATGAATCGGAGAACACATTAGAAGGGGATGGAGATACAACTAAATCGGAAGGTGTGGTACAAACATTACATGTTTAAGATGATTGAGTTAAAAGCTTCACATGTATTATGGGAGAGAAATAACAATAGTTTATGAGGTCAAAATAGTAAATATCAATGATTATAAGTTTCTAATAATTAAAAAGATATATTATGTAAGCCCTAAAATTAAGTCAATTGACTATAGGATTGAACTTAAAACCCAAGGTTTAGGGCGATCGGTTAAAGGATCCGATCAAACCCAAATTATAAACTATTGAGAGGAATATTAGTAAAAATGACCTCTAAACTTAAATTTAAGAAAATAAGTAGTAAAATAGGAGACTATAAAATTTTCAAATTTTAAGTATAATAATTGCTAATTACCGAAAAGGTGAAAAGTGTAATCTAATAACTATTAAATTACTAGAGATAGATTATATATAAACTAAAAATTTTAGAATGACCAAAAAAATAATTAGGAATGTTCACATGTACCCCACATGTATTTACGTGTAGATAAAAATATACGAAATTACCTAAATTGGCTAAAAACTAAGTAAATAATTAAAGAAAATTATAAATTAATTATGGAAAAATTAGAAAAAAATAAGAAGAGGATAAGATGATCCAAATCAGGTCGTGGCATGTCAGGATGTGCAAAAGAAAAATCAACCAATAAAAATTAGACAACATAAAAACCAAAAATCAAGGAAAATGGGCAAAGTCTTATCAAATTAATGCATATTAATTACAACAAACGTCTATAAATAGGGGAAAATTTTTCAGAAGTCATTTGGACAGTTTAGCATTTGGGAAAAATAGGAACACTGAAAAAATCGAGAGAAAATCTAGAAAAAAAAAAACTATGCAGATTGGGCAATTGAACCAAACCCACCTCTCACCACCACATGGGACTGAGCCACCACCACCACCCTACTCCAGACCCACCGTCTGGGTTGGCCAACAAGCTTGGACCGGGCTTTAACTGTCAGAAAGCATCGAACCGGGTGAGTCTCATAATTGTCCTGATTTTGTATAATTTAGTAAAATTAGTTATTTTGCCCAGAAAATTATGAAACTTGTTATTCTGAGGTTTTATTGTATGTAGATTCATGAAAAAATAATGATTTAGTTTAATTACGTCTGAAAATATAGGGTTCTTAACAAATTGAACAAAACCGAGCATGATTAGAACTAGAAATAAATAGGCTTAGGAGTGTAGTTTGGAGTTCAAATTTTTTCTGTAGGATGGTCATGTGATATAGAATAGTGCTATGAAGCCATTTTTTTAAAATTAATTTTCGAAAATTTTAAGTTAATTTTTAGCCCTAAAATAATAGAAAAATTAGGTGATTTTGGGTTAATTAGGTGATTAAGATACTAATTACTGATTTAGATAGTAATTAGATGTTTAGGGATGTTAACCTCTGATGTGGAAACCTAATCCTAGCCTTTGAAGTATTAAGTATAGTTAATTTAGGAAATTAGGTAGTTATTGTAAGAAATTAGTAATATGTGAAATTGAAAATTAATAAATCTAAAAAATTAGGGTTATTTAAATAATATTAGAATAAAAATCAGAATGATACTAAATCTAAATTAAGATTTAATTTTAGGTAATTGTATAAAAATGTAAGACTTTCTCACATCGGGGATAAATCCGATACCCCAATTAGGAGTAGCGTGTACCGAATAGTTTATAATACTAAATTAAGACCCAATAGGATATTTGAATACTCGAGCTTAATGTGATTAATTTTACATTAGGATTTGAGCATATTTAGGACTTAGAAATCGAATTAGAACCTAATTTAAAAAATGATGCAGAAACCGAACCCGAACCTAACCCTAAACCTAGAATAATTCTAAAAGACTTAAGACCTAGATAATTAGGTATATTAAACCCTGAACAAAACATAACCATAAGCGTTATAGGATAAAATGAACCTATAATAATTATATGAAAAACTAAAACCACGTTTGTGTTATAGAGATGTTTGGTAATGGCCTGAGCAAGTCAGACCTCGAGTGAGTAAGCGAGGAGTCGAGGTAAGTTAGGATTTATATGATGCTGTATTTTGGAGGCTTAAGATTATGCTTGGTTGTGCTTGTTAGATGGTTGGATGTGTACATGTGCTTGATTATGGGTGATGTTATGATTCTATTTGTTGTTCTGGCATATATTGTATGATTTGTATGAAATGATTGATCACCCTAAACTGGACTTAATCAAATATACGACCAGTAATCATAATCGGACATGTATGGTAACCCGTTAGAAGAACTTGGGACTCTCCGGCCAAATACCGACCCCTTCGAAAGGGATAGCGCAGGATTGCAAAATGGTCCCTTCTTCATCCTTAGCCGAACTAAGTGACAGGAGAGGAGGTCGCGGCGAGGGTGAAGTCAGTGGTTCGAAGGTAGTCACGGAGGAGCGAGGTCTCTATTGCACAAGCCTGGGTTTGGTCATGAGCTGTTGCATTAATGGTAACTCCTCAACTCGGATTAGAGCGGGCGTAATTTCTCTAATCTCATGACAGGCCGGACAACGTCGTACGATGGCATTTGCTTGCACATGCATTGCACCTAATAAGTTGATGGAAAACCTTGTTGTGTTTTTGGTATAATTTTAAGTCCTCCGTCCTAACTTACTGAGCTGTGGTTGCTCACATCCCTATAGACGTCGTGCAGGTGCTGGCTAAGAAGCGGCAAATCACTACTCTGAAGCTAGCAACTACTAGATCCTGGGGAGTGAGGAAAAACATGTGAAGAATAAACATATATTTTTAAGGTTTAAGCTTTTACTTTAGAATTTTTCATTTCTGAATACTATAATAACTAGGAAATATGTTACATAGAAATATTGTAAACTTTAATTACAATAGCTGAATTATAGCATATATATATTTCCTTACTTTCTTAGATAAATGATTTATTTAAATTACAAACTGTTTACTTCAAAGCGGGTTAATCGTTAACGCCTTGTGTAGATCAGGTTTAAGATAGCCTTTGTAAGGCCAACTTCTATCTTAGGATGGTTTACACGGCGGGGCTATTACGATTCTGCCACTTCGAGGCGTGACATATTAGTCACATATTGGATTGCTTATTAACTACTGAATGCTACCTCGATCATGTATTCACACAATTTAGTTTCATCTTTGGTGATGGTGTCTATCATGAGTATGACTCTTAAGTGAACTCTTGATTATCCGTCAACCGTCTATGATATTAGACCTACAAAAAGCCTCTTATGGCATAGCCAATGGGGGCTTTTTGATGCAAAAGTTAGCGAGGAGAGTATTGTGATTCCAATGGATGAAGGAGTAAATATGTTTAGAGAGCTCTTGAGTGTCAAAAGGATCCCTTACCTAGTGGTTTTATCCTTACTTATAGGTTGAGGGATCTGACTTACTTAGATGCGTGGCACAAGGGAATTGATAGGGGCAAAATCCGAAGAGGTGGCACTATCAGTACAAGAAAAGACTTCTACCCTTTCTATTGATCGGTAGAGGCTTAGGGGATGAGTCTATCACATTGGTAGAGAGTAGCTACCCTAGCTTGACAGCTACACTATATGTTATGTGTTAGTTGGTCATTTAGAATTTAATAATGAGATAGAAAGAGACAGGGAGAGGAGGGCAAGCCTAGCTACATTAGCTGACAAGCTCCTCAAAGACCATGTTTGGAAAGAGAGATGAGCTCTTCTCCTATGGTTAGAGAGTAAGAATGGAGGATCTTCGAAAGAGGACAATTGGAGTGCTCGAAGTCAAACTCAAATAAGGCAAGCAAAGCTTAAATGTATGCCGAGCTGTTCTTTGTTTGAGTTAGAGAGGCTTTGGTACCACAACGACCAAGCTCTCTAGTTAACTTAGACCTCCAGAGCCTTAGGCCAAAAGCTAATCGTAAACAGTATTCCTTGCTAACTTTCAACTTGAATTATACTTAATAGGGGTCTTTTTCCATTGCTTGTTTTTCATATTTGTTTATGATACATCTATCTTTACTTTAAATTTGATTTGTTTTGGTTCCAATTTGATACTTGAAGAAATTTTGTTTCTATATTTTGTCATAGTTATTGTGAAGACATTAATTGGCAAAGGAGAGTTGGAAGCGAAACTCATATATTTTTAAGGGAGAAGGTATGAGGAAAGAGGAAATTTTATTAAACAAAGTAAATAATAAATAAGTCCACTATTATACGGATTCATTAGAGATTTGATTCGCAATACGTGTATGCCAAAAATCGTAATAAAAAGATGCAAAAATGAAGAGTTAATATGATCTTGAATTTGCAATCTAGAAGAGCACAAAATTCATCATGTATATATATCGATATAAAAATAGTCAACTTTTCACATAATTAAATACGACATTATATAGTAACACCTAGACAAATCAAAGGGAATGTTATTATTCATTCTATGTATCTTTTTTTGCTACGGTGCTCTAACACAAAAATCACAAAACTTCAAAATGTTTTTGAGAAAGATATCTATACCCGATCAATTACAAATCACAGTTCACATGTATGGTAGATAATCAGGATCCATACGAATCGGCTCCCTCCGTCGTCTCGACCGACGTTTGTGGCTGCCGCCGAACTTGAGCCTACCCGTGTCCTTAAACCTCTGTTTTTCCGATGGGATTATATCACATTCGGGCATGGGTACCGGGTACCTTAAAGTGTCATAGCAATAGGAATAGTACATGTATCTTTCACGGAAGCGGCGCATGGCGCCCCGCCTCTCCGGGGTGATGGTGGCGAAGTCCTTGGTCTCAAGTTGAAGATCATTCTCATAGCAATTGCTCTCGGGGATTTCCTCTATAGGGTCTGCTTGGCAGCCATCTAGGGCAAAACTCCTAAAACTTGCAACAAAAGGTGCATATTTGTAATTTGCTTTGTGTTTACCTCCGGCAGTAGCCCAATCAGAAGCGTCCCAAATAGTTGCATACAAGGCCATTGGTTTAGAAGGGAAGTCACCTCCCATGGCCTCGCTCCAAACAACCTCTCTAATCGGGACTTCATCGACATAAAATCTGAAAAATCAATGGTGTAGTGTTAAGTCATTTGAGTTTCATTTTTTTTTTCCTTTTAACATTTAAAATTATCAAAATTTTAGAACCATTAAATATTACTATACTAATTGTTGGAGGTTACGGTTATAAATAGATTTTGGCGACAGCTAATAGCGGATGGCGAAGTTCACAGCTGTGGTTGGCCGCACTGGTACTATGGAAAATACGAATAGAAATAAAGGAAAAGGATTTTCGTCTTTAAAGAGAAGACATCATCACATATTAATAAAAACCACTAGATCTATAATCTCTTGAGACTAACAAAACATTTCGTACCTGCAAAATGTTAACTATAATTGTTAAAGAAAGGTAAGATGAAAAATAAAAATCCAAACTGCAATTATAGAAATGTTCGCCTTTCAATCAAATGGAATTGAGGGGTGACAAAAAAAAAAAAGAAGAAGAAGATTTTCGCCATTTTAATGCCTAACTTTGGATGCACATAAAGTAGGAGATAATAAATAGCATAGAAAAGTAGCCTAGGAATAAGTTGTAGAAAGTAAAAATAAGGAATAGTTTATGTCAACTATCTACACAACATGCCATATTTTATTTACCTCCTAATATTAGTTTATCGGTTGATCCTTTCCCTTTGTCAATTTGAACAAACTTTAGGTAATTGCGCAAGATTAAAGTGGTCAATTTTCGATATTACGGGTGTTTCCTCAATTAATTTAATTTATTGCCTAATTATTGCTAGATTGTTTCTATGTGGCAAAATTCTATAGCTGGTATCCAAATTTAAATGGATAAACCTACTTTGTTCATCAGGTAAGTAGCTTTTACTGTTTTATACTTTAATTTTATAGGATTAATACAGCCCTCCATACAATTTTTAATTTATATCTATTAAATCTAAACGGTTTAAAATACAATTAGTTCATATCTAATAAATATAGATGGAAGACCAGACTAATAAGTTAAAAATATAGATGAAACTGAAAAAAATCCATGGTCTTAGCTTTAAAAGAAAATTGCAATACCAACAAGCACATAAATAAAACAGATGCAATGGAATTTCTTTTATGAAATTAATCTTTTGTTGGAAGCTTAATTTTTCAGTTTGAACTTGCTTAAATCATTTAAAACAACTTACGGTCCATTACTGTATCTTAGAAATACAACGAATAATACGCTATTAAAATTTAAACTATGATAAATAATAAAACTTCGTACTAGTCTAGTATATCCATATGGGGAACAACAAAACAATCACCGGTGGAATCAAAGGGCTAGCTTTTTTTTTTTTTTTTTTTTGGGAAGAAAATTATAAAATTTTATCGTTAAAAAATATTTTTAAATTTTTAACTCTCATTTATTACAATTGTAATTTCATAGGATTTTTTTTTTCCATTGTACCTCTTTAGTAATATCTTTTTTACTATAGTACCTCTTTGACATTATCTTTTTTTCTCATATGTACTCCTTGAGTGTTACTTTTTCCTTTTGATAATTCCGATTTGGTACTAGCTAAAAGTAATCCCCTGGTAGAAAGTTTATCTTTTCATTAATTATACCATTTTATCATATACATTTATGCATTTAATAATTAATTCCATTTTAGTTCCTTTTCATTAATAGGACTTTTAATCATTTATAATTTTTCATTTTTGTTAGACACTATTTCATTGCTAATAACTTTCTCAATCGATAATAATTTTTGTATTTTATTAAATATATATATATATATATACTAAGATATATGCCCTCAATAGAAATGAAAGTATTTACATAAGAGGTGCATTTAATCTCTAAATGACTTAATATAAAATTGCGAAACTCCTTATAAATAATATTGCACTCCCACAATTTTCTTTTCAGTCAACTACTATATATATTATAACTATTGGAGGGGGAGGTGCACTCATACAACTTAAAAGGTTTTAATTTGCTCTAGAAAGCATATCATTTCTTATAAGAAAAAATAAAATAAAATAAACTAAAATATGTAATATATACACACACATTTAACTAATAATACTAGCCATTTAAATAATAAAGTACTAGTTACGAATATTACGTGTCATTTGTAATCATTCAAAAGAATGAAAAATCTTCTATTTTCATTAATATAAATATTTTAAGCAAAATCTGCTTGTGCCATAAGATTACATTGTTTCCATATAAAATTTTTTGTTTTATTAACTTTTACTTTTTCATCAATAGCGACCTTTGCTAGACATTTATAATTTTTCATTTTTGTTGGTTATACTTTTTTTTTTTTTAATTTCTAATACCTTTTCAAACATTATTAACGTTAATTGTTTTTCAATTATGTGTGAAGAGATGTATCTTCCATACAAATTATAGTACAAAGATAGTTACCATCTTTCGATAACGTAATATAAAAATGACATAACTCTTTGGTAAATAATAATCTTCCAAAGGGGTTTAATTCCTGCTAACAAGCATAAATAGCATTGAGTCATGTAGAACTACGATATGCAATATATAATGTGATTAAATAATAATACTAGCACCATATACATAATTTTATGAATGAACTAAAGTTAAATTCCGTCCTCTATCAAAACAATCCGGTTCCACCATTAAGGAAAAATATATATTAAAATGAATTTTTTAGCGTTCTATTTATGGTTTTGACGGAATTCATCTAACTCTTTATCATATCTTTAATTTTATAATCATTAGATATAAATCATTAGATTAATTGTGCTTTCAATAATACATATTTAATTGATATAAATTAAAGATATGATAGAGAGCTCAATCAAAATAAGAGATGGGAATATAAAAACTCTCAATTCTAAGTGGAATAAGGAAAAAGACACTCACATGGCGTTCTTCGCAGTCCAAAGGATGCTATAACGGTGGTATTCCTCAGAAGGATCAAACCACAAGGTGTATCTCTCTTCCCTACCACGAGGTGTGCTTCCATTTCCATACACATTTGTTTGGAACCTCCATGGCTTGCCTTTAATGTTCCCTAAGAATTCTATGTCCAATTCATCATGACTCTTCTCGAAAACGTCAGCGTTTGATGTCTGCTTTGACAATTACACCAAGCCAACACCAAACACCACTCGTCATGATTGGCACTCATTGAGGATGGCACAAAAGTATTATATCATTTAAATTAAAAAAGGCCCGATATAGAAGGGTCATGTTACAGTCCCCTCAATTATCTGTTAAAATATATATTACATTTATTTTTGGTTCAACGGAACAATAGAAGTCTCAATTCATATTTTATTCGGTGCATGATTTTTAAATTAATTTATTATTTCCCTTTCATGAAACAATTCATTATGAAGACTCTAGTTAGAATTCATGGCCAAATTACTACATATCTTTCAAACTGATAGAAGGAAACTGCTTACTGGGGGGCAAAAAATTGCAAAATACAGACTCCACATCGGGATTAATTTTTGCTGTCCCTTTAACGTCCTCAAGTTTCTTCTATTCCAGTATTTATCACGAGTCTAATCAAGATGGGTGTTCAGGACACTTCGTTATGCATTTTAACAATGATTTTACTAAAAAATTAAAAAACAATAATAATTTATCATGCACATCAAAAGTTGAGATAACTGGTAGCACCAATTGAAATATTTTTACCTAACTGGCAATGATAAACGAACAACTTTTACACTTTATATCTTTCACGCCTCATTTTCATGAGTGAAAAAACTGAAGCATATACATTTAATTTGATGATGCGATATAATTATTAATCATCACTTACATAAAAGGCAACAACGACGCCTGCCGTGTAATTCGATGGCAATTTGATCATGGCACTAAATAACCCGTGTTGGTACATACTGGATGAAACAAAACCTGCCCCTGAAATTAAATTTAAAAGAAAACATGTAAATTTTATAATTCATATTCATATTTGTAAATTTCAATCTATAATCACGGCCTTTATGTTAATTATTGAAATGTACATTTGATCCCCTTACGTGCATGGCAATTTCACAGGCACGTATTCCCTAGTAGTGTACCGACAGCTATCTCTCGGCAAAGAATTAGGTCCGACCTCAAATGGAAAAACTCCAGAAAATAATTTGTTCAACGAATATCTAATTGGCATCTTATCAATATAAAATGCCTTTAGATAAGGAAATTATATTACTCAAACATATCTATCTAATGGTTGGATTTTAGAATTTATCCATCCTACATATGAACGTACATGTACGTGAATACGTACCAGTGTAACGATCAAGGAGGAGACGTACACCACTGCCGTCGTCGGAGGGGGCGACGTTGCCGTCTCCGAAGAGGGGTTCGAAGCCTTCATTGAAGGGGATGGGTTTGATGTCAAAACCGGCTTTGGCTATATGTATGAACAAGGAGAAGGAGAAGGAAAGAAAGATAATAAGGGAGGAAGAAGATGTTAATGTTTTTGAGCGAGAAAAGCAACGTATTAGCAGAGGCAGAGGAGGATCCATTTTTCTTTTTTATTTACAACTTTCTTTTCTCTCTCCTCTCCACACTCCCTTTGATTGCTTCAAAAGTTTATATATATATATAAATCCCATACAACTGGATTGTCTCTCTATTGATTACAGAAAATCATAAATAAGTCTATGGTTGACAATGTATGGACCATAATGCCCTTGTTACTTTAGGCAATTAGATGTTTGCCCTATAATTATTATCTTTATTTGGCCATTCCATTGCTTAATTAAGGGATGTTTGTATGAGTAAATCAATGTTGTATTATGTGATTAAAAAAACGTTGCATTTGGTTGTTTTTTTTTTTTTTTGTTTGCATAATATATTATACATGACATACATATACAAGGGTAGATTCCGAACCATAAACCGATTCGAAACTAACCCATTGGGCCATTGAATCAACCCGAGCTCACCTTAGGCAAACCTTAATCAATTGTTGAATTACTGAGTCCTAAGAACTCAAATGGCTCAATCATGGCAACCTACCAAACCAATGGGCCATCCAACTAACAGATTGAATCGCTTTTTGAACCTACAATTTGGCTCAACTGCTTAACGTCAAGCCAACCTTAAAAATTAAAAATATATATATATATAAATAATATATAACATATATAATGAAAATATACTATATATATTATATATAATATATGATGTACTATATAATATATAATATATAAAACATAACATCACACATTCACGCTTATATAGTCTAAATAAATTATTTAAAGGATAAAACAAATTAAATCAAAAATAACATTTTCGATCACGAGTAAAAACATAATGCTTTGGATTTAATTGGAAGAAAAAAAAAAGATGAATAGTTCACAACTTATTTATAATAAATAAGGGAAATTCAAAAAAAATAAAAATAAAACCATAGTTTAAAAAAGCTTAACCATCCCTTAAACCATCTGTTCAAGTAAACCAACCCGGGCTTACTCCCTTAAGAGCCAAACCTGATTCACTCTCTTTTTGATCCATGAACCAATAATTCAAAGCTAATTGTAAGCCAGATTTAATCGATGTGCATCATCCTTTTGATACTTCAACATATTAAAAATATTCTAAGTACACGCAACTTTTGATGCAAAATTAAGGGAATATAGTTTTCTTATTGCAAAATCTCTGGAAATTACATGTTATATATAAATGAGAATGCATAGAAAAAGTAGGACCTTAGTAAAGTTCTTCATGTACAAACCGAAACGCAACGTGGACTGTAAAAGTTGGTCCCAATATCTTGATTTACAAAATGGTTTAAGGTAAATTTTAGCAAATTGGGTGAAAATTTTGTATTTTTGTGGTATAATTTAACTTCTTTTCACAATTTATAACTTTTGAAAAATATTGAGTGGGAAAATCATGGTACTGTTCTCCTTAGTCCTTCCAACACAATTATTTTATATGAATATACAATCTTTATGTTTTGAACTATATACTAATCAGTAAGCCTACTAGGAAAAAGAAAAAAGAAAAGAAAAAATATATATTAAGCACAAAATCATGGTAGGATGTACTTTTCATTTTTTTCCCCCTTTTTGTATGTGTACAATTTTGAACGGGACAACTAAGATTAAGAGGAAAATAGTGTATTTTGTATTGTGGAATGGTCAAGTGTAGAAAGGCAAGCTTGCACGGACTTGATATACTAAAAATACTTTAGTTCCACACAAACGATTGACTGTATTTTTTTTTTTTTTTTTTTTTTTTAGAAAATATATCTAAGTTTAGAAACAGCATATTGACTCCTGCTATTTGAAGTTTAATAGTATTCCAACTTTTTCTTCATTTTCATGGCATGTCTATCTTATATAATGTAGTAGTCGTCCCATGATATGATTTTGTTCCCCAAACAAGATTCAATTCTAATTATATATTAGGACACTTTTAAGGATTAGTTCTACCTAATTCTAGCATATGTGGACTAGAATAAATTTTCATAGAATCGTGATTATTATTATTATTATTATATTATCCCAAAGATAATTTCATCTTTTCTCAATTGACAACATGGCATATATTCTACCTACCTAATGATTAAGAAGCTAGCTGTTTCGATGGAAATAATCTCCATAATTAAAATTAGATTAAGTAGCCTACAAATCGAATCAATCCTTTTAATACTATCTTTATCTTCTTAATCAGTAGCACTTGTGCATTCAAAGATGGGGATTTGGATCCTAATTAGGTCTATGATTGATGTAAGATGTAAGTCCTAGCAATAAAGCATTTTAAATAATTAATTCATACTGATGTTATTAATAGTCCATTACAATCTCATTAATAAGATTGTCTGAGCTTTTAATCTGGTCGTTAAGATGTTTATAAAAATTAATAATTAACTGGTGGATCAACGGATTCCATTTATGGGATGATAATGATTATAACTTGACCTAGGCAAGAAGCATTTAAGTGAATATTTTATGATGGAGTTGGTTTTAGGATAATTAAGAATTCCATAATCCATCTGGCAGTAGGTGGGCATAAATGTCCATATATAAAAAGTGGAATTTGGAGGGAACTAGAGAGCCAGTGAGTCGTAAATTTTGATGTAATGATAAGGGTATTTTGGGCATAAGAAATTGGGAGATATTTCATGCTTGTCGGTTTTAAAGGATAGAAAAGTTCATCATTTATCGCTATCAAAAAGAAAAAACCGCGTCCGAGACTTACGGCGGCGTATTGAATACTACACTTTAATTTAGCATTTATAGCATTTTCTTTTTGCTCTTTTTCTCTTGCACTATAATATCATCCTTGATCCTTTACACTACTACTAGCCTTTGGAAATAGGGAACATTTTCTACTCTTGAAACAAAATTATCCAAGCAAGCATTTTGTTCCTCCCCCCGTTAAAATGATAAAAAGTTGAAATTACTGTAAATCGCTGATGAGTTTCTCGCACGTAATATTCTTCATACATAAGAGTACACAGTTAATAAAGAATAATTTGTGGGAATAGTAAGATTTCGTATAAGTATCAATTAAGTTTGCCATCCGACTTTAAAGGAGAAAGAAAAAATAATTTGAAAAACAAAACGATTAGAGGATGCCTCCACCAATCGTGAAGATCCGGTAATTTTTTGAAAACTAAATTTTGATTATCCACATACTCTGACCATATGGTTTTTTTTTTTTTTTTTTTTTTTTACCAATTTTAAAATTTGAAAGAGAGTGGATTCGAATCTAGCTTTATCTTATATTTTTCTTAAAAGCATTCATATTAGAAATAGATTTTTTTTTTTTTTTCCCTCTCTTTCCAAATAAGTTAACCATAAAGGCTCTTAAAATTGATGGATTATAATGTATAGTTGAAAGTTAGAGGACCGATTAATAATCAGTTTTAAGACTATTAGCTTTTTTAAAAAAAGAAAAAAAAAATTGGAGCTTAAATGACAAACAGTAGTTGGGCCAAACGGAAGGGGGGTGCAAAAAAAAAAAAAAAAGGGACCAACAGGAGATGAAGTATTTTATATCCTCAAATAATATTTTCATTTATATTCCCTTCAATAACATCCAACATCCTGATATACATATTAAATCTTCAATATATGTCTAATCTTTGCATTAAGACAGTGGTTTTGGCTATTCAAAATGGCCATTTAATCACTAAATCCAAAAGATTCCATTTATAATAATGATTACTGATTACTTATGAATCTATAATTGTCTAATCAATGAACTTGGAGGATTAACTACTCAATCAGTGGCTGATTTTGGAATTTATTGACTGGATTAGACGAAAAAAGATTTGAATTGCTTCATTGATAGATCTAAAGGAATTATGTTATTAATAGCATTATCATTTGGGGAATTCTTAATCATATTTTTCATTTTGCATATTACCATAATTAGATGACTTAGAAGCATGGAATAGCTAACCATAAGAAATCCTAATCATTATACTATGTTTAGATTAGTGAAAAATAAGGAAAGGAAGAAATTGATTTCGCCTCAAAAAATACTACAGAAGGAAGGGAATTGATTTATAATTGAAAACTTCTCCATAGATCCGTAAGTATCATTCTCTTCAATATAAAGAAATATAGAAGGAAATCTTATAAAAACTCAAATATCATGTTAAGGAAGAAAGATTTTTAAATTTTAAGGACCTTTTAATGTTTCAACAAGCTAAACATAGCCAATCCTTTCCATTTCTTTTTCCTATCCAAACAAGAATTCTTCCTTTCTTTCCCCCAACTAAACCTTTTCGTTTTTTTTTTTCGGTCCCTATTTTTTTCTTTTATCTCTAATATAGGGAAGCACAAGAAAGAGTCATTCCTCTTTAAGCTCAATGAATGATTATTATTTGCTGTATGGTAAATGCATCAAACAACCCAGATTGACTATCCTACGTTTGATGGGGAAAACCTTTGACAGTTGAATTTACAAATCCGAACAATATTTCGAGTTGCAAGAAAACCCCTGATGAATGGTAAGTGACAGTGGCCACCATGCATCTAAATAATAAGGCCTTACTGTGGTATCATTTGTACTTATAAAGCATAGACACTGTACATATGGTGACATGGGCTAATATGGTTAAAACCATGCAAGCTCGCTTTAGTAAGAGAGCATATGAGAACTAAACGAACTATAACAAGTGGGTACACTTCAAGATTACATGCAAGCTTTTGAGCGTCTAATAACTTGAGATTAATTGTATCTCACCTAATTAGTTATTTTCTTAATGTCATGTTTGTTATGTAAAAATGGTTTGAAATGGAATGGAATGAGAAGCAAAATACAAATCATTTCCCATATTTAGAAATATCCATAGACTGAAATGGAATTGAATGAAATTAAATAGCAACAATAATAAAATAAAAATAACTTAATTATTGAATATTATAAGTAAATTAAAAGTTAAATAAGTAATTTGATCCATAATAATAAATGTAAAAGAAATGCAACCATTGATTCCGACTTCTCAAAATTGTGATTGAATTCTTTTTAAAACAGGAATCGTAAATTGTCAATTTTATAGAATCGCGATTCCTACTTCCAAATTCATTTCTAAACGTGGAAAAGGATATAGAATCCAAAATCACGGTTTCATTCTCATGTACCAAACATACCTTCATGACTTAAACCTTAATATTCAATACCCTATATGATATTTCAACCCTAGACCTTGCAACAAGTTTATACACTTGCTTATCACGAGAAGCTACCCACTTCTTACAACTTACTACCATATGCCCCTAAACCTGCTACCTCCACTGAGTGCTATATATACAGAGACCGCAAACACTACCCCAAAATACAATCCTATTTTTACACCAATAAATAACCAACCCAGAAACCTCTAACAATTTATCCAATAACAAATTTGCTTGAATGGTTATACTTAAAGAAATAGATGAAAAAGAGGAGAAAGAAGTGCTTTTATTATGACAAAGCATTTAGGCCAAGATATCACAAAAAACAGCTGAGGCTAAACATGCTACCTAGTAGTAGAAAGTGAAAATGCTTGGGGGTAGTAAAATGATGATGGACAAAGAAGAGGAAGAATTGGAGTATGAGTTATCCAAATTAACACTATATGCTATTAGGGACAGTGCTAATAATCATTTTGAAAGTACGAGGGTGTACAGAGACAATAAGAAAAGTAGGTGGAGTATATTGATATACAAGTTAGTTCCTTGAACTTTGTTTAGGCAAGACTAGTTAAAGGGCGCAAGTGTACAATTGTGGCTATACTACCCTTGGTCTTGGTACTATACTCACTTTTGGATCAAAGTTAAGTAGTATAACTAAGATTCCTCAATTTGAAGGAAAAACGCAAGGAGGCAAGTTATGTGCTAAAACATATGCTCTGTGCTTAGGTCCTTATTATGTGCCATTTCCCTAAATTCCTCATGATAAGATTATCTAATGTGAGAATAAAATTTTACTATTACATTAAGTACGAAAAGCATCTTATTTATATACCATATAAAGAAATTAAAAATAAAAAAAATGAATGGAGAAAAAAATTGAACAACAAAATTCAGAAACAAAAGAAAACATAACACCAAGATATAAAAAATAAGCCACAAAGGCTAGAATCAAGCACATGATGTTATTCTTTATAGGACTTTGCAGTCCCTTGATGAATTAAGTTATTTTTTTTTATATATCACATTGATAAATTTTAAATTTTACTCTTAATCAATTAAAACATATCGAATAGAAAGCTAAATAATGGCATATCAAAAAGAGAAAGGCAAAAAGCTCAGATGTTATACTAGCATATTAAAAGGAGGAAAGTAAAAAGATCGGATATTACACTATCAGAAACAGTAAATTTATCTTTGCAATTTTGTTTGGCAATATAATAGTGACGACATAAATCAAATCAAGCAACTATGAACCTTAAAAAAAAATGAATTAATGTTTTACAGGTTGAGCGTGTGCCTCCTTCTATACTCGATCCATTAGAATACCAAATGCACCAATATCTACCTTGCATACCTATAGTTTTTGACAACCAAATCAGTGAGTTCAAATGTTTTCCTACACTGAGACTTAGCATCCCAATTGAAACCACCACGAAGGTTGCATTCCACATGATGTACAACACCATCATTGGCTTTGAGTAACCTTAATTGGTGCATTGCTGCTGACCAGCACAGGTGGGGCATGACGTCTGGTTGCACAACCGAGGAGGAAGGCTAAGATAAGGGCAAGCGGAGGAGGTAGATCTTTCTTCACTAGAAGGTGAGAGAGGTACATAGAAGAATTAGAGGTGGAACATGAAATATGTAGCCACCATGGTACAGAAGATTGGTGCATAAAAAGAGAAAAAAGAAAGAGAAATATGAGTCTTAAGAGTGGGGAAAAGAAAAGAAAAAGAAAGAAAATTACGTGGATAAATTATTGATATTTGTAATTGTGGTTGTAAGTGTATGGCTGCTATTTGTTACTATTTGTTTTTCGATGAGTACGTTACCTGCAAGAAGTGTTAGTAGATAGCGATTAGATTTTGCTAGTTGATATGATTTGTTTGCTAACTAGTTTCATGATAATAGTAGTGTCAGACCTTTTATACCATGAACACTAATTCCAGATCCCTATCTGTTGTGCAAAATATCAATGAAAAGTCATGAATTCTTTCACGCTGAAATTTGTGAACTAAAGTCAGTATATAAACTCTTGCATTATTGGTACTTATAACCTATTGGTTGAACTTATGCATACTTGTGCAAATTTTTATTTTTATTTTTATTTTTTTTTATCGTAAACCTTTAAACCATGAACTAAGAGCATTTTGTATAATACCCCATGTTCTCTAATAATATAGACAAAATTAACGGTTTGAGAATAATCTTATTCATTTATTATTTTTTGTTAGAGAGAACATAAGACTTACATGTCTTATATTGTCTTTCAGTCATCAAAATCACTTAATCAAGTTTGAATTGTGGTTACGTTGTAAAATAACAATTAAGTGTGTGATTTCCTTTATGCGTTAATTAAATATATCAAAAATGTTGAACTTAAAGAGCCAAATTTTTAGATAGGATATTGAATCGCTATCGTCTGGCTAGCATGATATTAATTCTACTGAATGGATAAATATGTAGAGAAAAAAGCTAGTTAAGTGGTTGAATTACTATACATGATTAACATATCAATATGACAATTCTACTAAGTGCATTGTCACTTAATAAAAATTAATCGAATAATCTCTTGAATTGTTATATGTTACTATGTTTATGGTTACAAGTTTGACTACGTCAAGGCATATATATATGTATTTATCAACGTGACAAATTGCTTTCTAAAATATTAATAATTAAGTAAAATTCTAGTAGAAATTATGTGTTTTACTAATTACAGGTTCCATGGTTGACAAATAAATGTATTCTTTGAATACCATTTTCTCCTTACAAATGTTATTTGTAATAAATTTGATCATTGATTCGAATGCAAAATGTAGATCATTCTATGTATCTCTATATGTTGATATTTAATATATTTTCTTTGGTGATAAATATATAAAATGAATTTATGATGATTTCAATTGTAGAGTACGATTTCTATTAAATATATTATTGTTGTACTCAAAATAAACTATCTTGCAAGTTAGATGTATCATACTAGTGTTTGAAGAACTTTACTCAGTAGTATTGAATGTGATTGTGTGGTTTTAGCTTTTGAAGAAGGTGGTATTAAATGTTAATTGATGCCCTAGAGGATTTTATATATTTGATTCCTTATGTATGTTATACTAGTTTGCAGGCAATGTGAAAATAAAATAAATGTACAAAAAGTTCCTCATAGCAAACCTAAGATACATTAATCAATTTATTATGGCCGTATATGAATTTATGTAACTGGAAGTGACATGTTTTCTACTATGAATATATTAGTGAAATTGCAATACAAGTAATTTCTTTATTCTTATGTCTTATCAAGTATGTATGAGATAATTAATTGGAAATTGAATAATGTTTTACTTCTATTTTTATTTTGATGAAATCAATTGGATATTTGATTATGTGAATCCTTATAGTTGAAGCACATTATTTAATGATTAAGCATATCACATGTAATCATGAATAATTGATATATAAAATATATTATGTTATCTTTGTGTAGAAAATATATAATAAATCTCAATATCAACATATATGTGGTCACATACTTGTTTATTGAAATTTCTATTATAGAAATCCAATGTTTATGATATATATATCTTGTGATTTATATGACCTATAATGTGCCCACTTATCCTCTATAAGGTACTTAACTTTACAAATCATTCTATGTGATAATTTTGAGTTATATGCTATGTATAAATCATAAATTATGTTATTTATGGAATTGTGCATTTTATATACTTATCTATGTGACATTAGAGAAATTGTATATTATGCACAATGTCACGCCCCGAACAAAAGGAGTTATAACAGTCCCGCCGTATAAACTAACCTAAGATAGAAGCTAACGTCACAGCTGCTATTGTAGATATAGTTCATATAAGGCGTACACAACTCAACCAGCTTGAAACATCTGTTCGAATATCTATGAGTAATCGAACCTATGATATAACTTTATAAAATACCTATTTTATATAACCTATTGTCTCATAACATAACAGTATTAACATAAACGTTTTACATCCAGATTTATAATTTATAATAAGAATTCATAAAAAAGTCACAGGTTTTGTAGACTATTTACGAAAGTTAAGAAACTAGTGGACGTCATAAGGAAATCCCAATTAGTTTTCTCAAAATTCAAAAGAAAAAACAAAAGAAAGGTCGAAAGCTCATATTCAATTGATTCTTCATTCCTCACTTTTTCTTTCTTCCTCACTTTTCCAGTCAACAGAACACTAACCTAGGGTTAGCAGTATCAGAACATCTTAGTCCTCACTTAGTACCTGCAAAAAAGTCTATGTAGATGTAAGCACAACTAATTCAGTAAGTGAAACAAAATCAGAAGAGTACCGAACAATCACAAGTAAGGTTATTAATTATGATGAAATACATTGCAATTAATCAAATGAAACATCGCACAATATTATTCGGTCTATTGTAAGGTTAGAGAAATTGCATCCACTCCAACTCGGATTGAGGAGTTTTATTGCAACTCAAATCAAATCAAATCCAGGCTTGTGCAATGAAAAACACCCTCCTCCTATAACCGCCTTCAAATCACGGCCCCCACTCTTACTACGACCTCGTCGCCTATTACTTAATTCAACTAAAGATAGGAAAAATACTATTTTAGTTATCTTCATTGAAGGAAGTCGATATTTAGCTTAGCACTCTTAATCATTTCTCCTAATAGGTGTTATGCATGTCTAGTTTCATTTTAGTCGAATAGACATTAGTTTTAATCAAGAGTGGCCAAACAAGTTTATACAATACATAAACAATGCAAACATGCAGAATAGTATACCAAGAAGTTCAACTCTTGTCACAATTGAGTATCATATACACACATGGCATGTATATAGTCAATTAGCTATAAACACAATTAGAAGTACTCTTGAGTCTCTAGATACTTTAATACAGTATTCCAACAAGTGGTGAAGTCATAATTCCAACTTACTTGTTTGGACGTTCACTACGACAGACTCGAGTCGTCAACAGCCTATTCACTAGGAGATCCTCTATACATAAAAAATCCAAGTTCGGTTTTCATAATAATTACAAAAACATTAAAGTTTGATCTAAAATGGTTGTATATATAAATATATTATTTTAATAATATATAGTTTTATTAATATTATATATTGAGTTAGGTTGTTAATTATTGATAATATATATAATTTATACTATTACATATTATATATCATTTCAACTATATTGAAACGTACTCTTAATTTATTAAATCATGTTTTAATTTCAGTAAGGTTACCGAAACACACACATTCTAGAATATTATAAAGTAATAGATTATATTGTCTAAGATTGTCCAATTTTAATAAAATTAGTGTTGTTGGGTTCATATATATCTAACGATACGTATTATGAGTCATGTTCCTAGATATGACTTTTAACAAATAGTTCGAGTTTTTAATACAGCCATATATATTTATATAAATATTATCATATTATACGTAATTTACATTATTAAATTGTATTTTATCCGATTTATCCATAGTACGCTATAATATATTATTTAATCCTAATATACTTATAATGTATCCTGATCAGAAAATATCAATAAATATATTAAAAATACCCTTTTATCTAATCTGATCAGAAACCTCATACATGGTTTTTATTTAACTATTTAATTCATTTTAATCTATTATTACCAAAAAAATACGTCCTACTTTGTAATTTAAGTCATTTTACTACGAAAATTCATAATAAATAGTTCGAGTCACCAAATAATTCCCCGAAAATTTTTATAGACTTCTAAAATTATGGAGAACTTAGCTATTACTTGGTTTCAAGTTTCTAAACTATTGCTTATATATTCGTATTTACAATTTTACCTCTAAATTATCCTAAATTACTCAATTATAATCCTTTCTACACCAAATTAATTTTATTCTAACCCAACATTGTTATTATTCACTAGAGATCAATACATGTACATTTCATCATTTAATTTTATAATTTCCTATTTATTTCATAATTTCAAGCTATTTTTAGACAAAAAAATGCAATAAATATTTAAAATATTCAAATCAAAATTTGGGCTATATAGCAATTATCTACATATCATATACATCCTACAAACAAATTTTAAGTTAGAAACAACACCATTTAGTACATTTATTTTACAGTTCAAATTTCGGATGAATAGTAGTTTTGTTAAACAAGTATACTAAATATTACAAATTTTTTAAAAATAAAAATATCACATAAAATCATATTCAAAATAACCTAACTATAAATTTTTTTCATAATTTTCTGGGTAGTTTAGGTATTTTTTACAAATTATTAAAAAAATAAGGCAAAGAATTGACTTTCATGTTCTTGGATTTTCCAATGGCCATAGAGTGGTAAGGCTTTGTTGGAAAAGCTAATTGCTGCCTAGACTGGTGGTGGCTGGTTGGGTTGGTCATTAAGTAGTTGTCTAGGTCAGGTACGATGGAGGTACAATGGTTACTCTGTTTTATGGTATTTTTTCTTAATTTGTTATATTTTCCTCTCAATTCTAGGTTCCAAATTGCTAAACTAATACTAGTTTGCTGGGGTTTGCTATTTATAGGGCTTTGTCTACCACCTAAGATTTTCTTTTAATTTTCTTTCTCCTTTTTCCAAGTAGGAAGTGTCTTTGCACAATAAATTTCCTTTTAAATCAGCTTATAAGATCTTCAAATTTACTGTCATGATGAGATCCAGCTAGTCTAGAAACTTTTGAAGGCTTCTTGGATAAATTTTGATGAATATCTTGCTTAAATATTATTATTATATATATTATATTAGTATTTAGTTATTTACTAATATACGGGTATATATCACATATATATATCACGCGTAATATATAACTATACTTATATAATTAAGTTTTTACACATGAGTTTAACAGATTATAAATATAATTACGTAAATTATGGTTAATTTATAGGTATAATTATTATTTCTATTGGGTATATTCATAAAAATACTAGTATATTCATATAGTAAATTATACTATATTATTTCATTTTAGAGCTTAATTAACTTATCTCTAAGTTCTCATCGCAATCTAAGCTCGATTTTTTAGGGTTTCGAATATTTTAGTACTATATTAAATAATCCTACTTTGAAGGGCAAAATTGGGATTTTGAGTCATTATTTTCAAAATCTAACTTCATTGTATTACTTCATCTAACTTTTCTAACTTAGTCGTAAAGTTTGGACTCGATTAGTTAACTTTCCCTAAAAACCCTAAATCTAGGCTCGGTTATCGTAAACTCAATTTCAAAGGCTTATACACAATTTACAATATATGTTGTATGAAACAATTAATTTTATTAAGTTGGCTCTCTATGTTTTGTTGTTGATGTATTTTGCTATTTACATAATCCTGTCCATAAAATTAGTAGTCTTCCCTATACACATTTTAAGAAGGAAGAAAATCAAATTAGGGAAATACTTAAGGTATGGGGGAGGACCATCTATTTATGTTGATATACCTAAACTCTAAGGCAATTGAAGTCATTAAATAAGATAAGTAAAAGATTCAATTCAAAAATAACTTGGTATTTAGAATTAAATCTAATTTGATATTAAGACTCCTACCAATGAAAACATAATTTATTTATTGTGAGAATTTGTGCAAAATATCTTTATGGTTATGCGCTTATGAAGAGTGAGATGAATGTTGAAAATGTGAAATGTTTACTCTCATTACATTCTCATAAGATGAAATTCAAAGATAAGATGGAATTTGACTTAAGTTATGGTGTCAAATGGTTTCACATAATAATGATAAGAGAATCAGATTTAGTTTAAGGAGAATATGAAAAGGTGATATGTGGAAGTAGATCACTTAAAAAGTTATATGACATGTTTGATAAACAACAATGTATCTAACTTAATATTTTATATGAAATTCCATATTAAGTAGTTACTAACTTTAATAAGACTAAGACTCATCTGATGAGTCCGGCCATTTATCAATATTGCATAGCCAACCAAAGATATAATCTTTTGTAGATTTTAGGAGATAATAAGAATGAAAAAGAAATATTTTTGAATTTTTTTTTTATTTATAAAAATGAAAAAGTCAAAGATATAGATGAATATTGAATTAAATATGACTCATTAATTCAATGGTCGAATTGGCTATGATTAATTTCCAAAAACGAAATGACTCACAAATCTATAAAATTAATTGAACTGATATTATAACTCGATATTACTCATGATATCATAATATCAAGGTTTTTGAATTATACATCTAATATGACTCACAAATGAACAATATGAAGGGTTTATTGTGTCCACAATCTAATGATTAGATTGATAAGACAAAGGATTCGAGATAAATCACATGAATTTCATTTAATAGTCAAAAGAGTCTATCTTCACAATGGTATTTTACAAACTTATTTATAGAGTATAGCTAAAGCAAACTACAAATAAGGAAATAATACTAAATAAAGATACAAAAGAACACAAGCGGCAGGAAAGGAAATAATTAGAACACGGCCAAAAGAAGGGTTACACAGCTAAGAGAAACAATAGATACACGCCATAAACGTCCCAACACATCCGTGGAACAAGCAAATGCCCCTGTTTTCCTTTCATCACTGAATACACACACGTAGCCGTGACTTTCCGTTGGAGTCCTACACACTCGTGCAGGTATGCTGTATGCTCGTGCCGATACTTCATGCATTTAAGACCGCACCATGCTTCGAGTCCAAAAGTTACATAAGGCTCCACATGGTCGTCTTCAATGTCCACATCAAACTTAGTGTTAAAAATGTAGAGATGTAGTAGGGGTAAAGTGATATATATATATCAATAAGTTTGATAATTCTCATAAACGTAAGTCCATAAATGAGCTAAGCTAAACCAAGCAGGATTAGCTCGTTTAGAAATTATCGAGCTTGAGCCAAGCTTTTTATTGAGCCTATAATTAAGGCTCGAGCTTGACTCATTTAAATAAACGAGTTTTATCTTGAATTTAAGCTCGACTCATTTACTAACTAAACTTAAGTCAAGTCTAAAAAAAGTCTATCTCAAGCTCATTTACGATCTTAAGTATACAAAATGAAAAAATAAATAAATAAATAGATTAACGAATAATAAATAAAGATTAAATTATGTATAATATCTTATCCTATAACATATTAAATCTTTATATATATATATATATATTGTATAGATATTGTCCTTTGGATTTTAATAATATATAGTATATAATATATAATATATTTACTATTTATAATACGTATAAAGCCCCTAAGCTTACTCATAAGCCGACTCACAAGCCTAAGTGAGTAGGCTCGCAAGTCTAAATTATAGCTCAAGCTTGGTTTGTTTAAATAAATGAATTTCATCTTAAGCTTAAACTCGAGTCATTTACTAATCAAGCTCGAGCAGCTAAACTTAAAATGAGCCAAGCTCGAACAACACTCAATAAGCTTGGCTCATTTACAACCCTACATGAACTACACTTTAGTAGATATTGCAATTGTCATGCAATGGCCACAAGAAATGAATAAATAGCAGAAAGTTTTGTTCATGAAAGTGTTGTGGCCACAACCAAAAGATAGCCATTTCGATCCTTCTAGTGTTAATTTATCATATTAAGTACTTATAGTAAAATATATAATAAGAAGTCTAGACACATTTGGCTAAGACATGATTGGCAAGATTATAAGTACAACCAATGCTAAGACCAATAGATAGCTAGCAATTTCATTTGACAAAGATATTATTAAAGTATCTATTCTAGAATATTTCTACTATATGAGTCTAAAACCCTGTTGATGATGGTAATAGGAACCTAACTTCTTTTTGGTAGACCACTAGTATAGAGTTTTAAGGAGTAACAAGTTCCTATAACTATGAATTTATAATTTAGCAACTTAGAGGATGAGATATTGGAATATTTTTTGAATGGATCAATTATGTATTGAAAACTCAAAGCAATTTTGCATATATTCCACCTAGTTGAATTAAAGTGATATCACTTCTAGCAAAAGTTTATGCATATATCTCTTGTAAATATTCAATGAGTCAAGATGAGCGCAAGGCCATAAACGCATTATTAGAAATTCCATTTGATTTGTTAGAGCAATGAAAATGTGTGTAGTTTCTTCGGTTGTAACACAAAGTGTGTAAGTTCAAGCAAAAAAGACACCTTACACCTTATTACAACTTTGAGGATTCTCCACTAAGAAATTGTTCAAATCTACGAATACAATTCTTTATGCAATTTCATAATTTGGAAGGTTGTTACATAATTAGTAATCTAGTGGAGAAATGTCATATATAAATTACCAATTATATAATATAGTGATAACAAAGTGATAGATCACTTAATTTAATTTAGAAGAAAAATAAAGCAAATGTGCACAATGTGAGAGCACCATCAAGAGCATGCCCAAGTTACTGGTCGTATATCTTTTGGACTTTGCTAATTAGGCGTACATTGGAGAACACGGTCAAGTGACTCGGTTTTCTTGTCTGTATATTTATCGGGTGAGTTAGTGTTGTGTCCAATTAAGAACGCAATCAGGAACAAGACTTTGTTCTTACTAATGTATCTCCCGAGAAACTTGGTATTTAGATAGTTTGGAAAACATGGTCAAGAACATGACCTGTGTTCCTACCCCTATATCTCTTTGATTTTCGAACTGCGCTTCCAACTTATGCATCCTTTGACGTTTTGAGTAAATAAGTGTAACATTTCATGCTCAAGAGTTGTGTAGCTTCATAATGGATAGTCAAAATGAGTTTATAATTACTATAAACTCAATTTAATGGTGAAAAGCTAATTGTTTTAAATGATCTTGTCCTTAAGAAAGGTTATAACTCTTGGAAATTGATGAATTGATGTTTGAGTAAATATTGTCATCTCTCATGCATTTTTACATGATTTTTTACACTTAGTTTCTCTGGTTTTCTCTCATAAACTTCATCAAACCAAAACCAAAACATTCTAAACTCTGCAAACTTGTGTGGTTATTGAGAACAAAAGGTTACTACTTAGGGAAAGTGTTTGTCAAATGCCTCTGAGTGTCTTTACTTTCCCTCGTTCCCGATGATTCACCTAACGTAAAATATCAAATCTTTCCAAGCAATTCAACATAATATAGATACAAAGTTTTATCTCTTCGTTTGTGAGTTGATGTTGTTGAAAAGACAACAGGTGGAATGGAGGAGTACGCTAAAATGTCTCGCTCTAACATATGATGGTGATTTTTCTCCGCCAGGATCTCTTCGACACTCAAACGGATTGAACCGAATTAGTAACTTGTTGATTCCTAATGATAACTTCTGCAAATTCGGGATCGGATTATCCAACTTTTGATCAGACGTTAAAAAACGGAAGAGGTATTAATTATTTTGACACTATAATGTTCTTGCCTTTCCTCGCTTTCCTGCAATCTCTTTCAATGTGCAATGAGTTTTGAACCTAAGACCTCATGTAAATTCGTCAACCTCTACCACTAATCCAACCTCTTAACTATCCCTTGAGAAATTATACGTTCAAAAACAGATGCTTGTGTGATTTTAGCTCCTTGGCTGCATAGCAGGCAACAGCTGTTTTCTATGAAAAATTATCTTTTAATTTATGACAATCCATTTTCTCTGAACCGCTGCAAATATTTAGAGGTTTATTATATGAAATAACTCCATACTATGAATCTATTTTCACCCATAATACTTCTTGGGTTGATCAAGTAGTCCGCTCTTCCTTTCCTAGCCATGTCAGTTCGTTTTCTCTGCATGAATCTAGTTTTACTCTAGAGGTTATAGACGCGCTGATGTTGTACCAAGAGGATAGGTTAATGCTTCCAACATTCCCAATTGAAGCCAACGATGTGAAAATGCATCTTGTATTGTTTTCTAACTTCTCGTTTACTGCATTTGTTCCCTAAATCTAGGGTCTTCCATATCATTTCTTAATTCTCTATCTAAACTTTGGCAGAATATTTCGTGAACAACATCAAATAAAGCTAATTGCTCGTCTAGGAAAGGAGGTCAATAATGAAAGTTCTTATCTTTATTGGGCATACAAGGTCAAATATCTGGATTAACGTTTAACTCTGGTAGTGATAAATCTATTGTTTCCTTAAAATATATTCATAAGTACTTGACTCTTCTAATCTTATTACTATTCTCAGTTTTGCTTATATGCCTGGTTAAAATCCATTAAGAGTAAAATCGTTTTGTAATATTGAGGACAATCAAATATTTGTTTTCCACTATCTTTGGTACTTGAAGTCGACATTTCTTTCTACTTATTTCTCTCTGAGATGATACATGCTAGATAAATAATTATCAAATATTTTATTAATATTTATATATTGATTATATGGCATATTAGTATTATTAAATCAAATATTAATAAAATATCACACATTTATCCTGGGGGTTGGGTATGTGGGGGGGAGAAAAAAAGAGTTGAAAATTTAACTATTACTTTTTAAGATGGAAATTAAAATATCACAATACACTTGGCAACAAAATAAGTTTAGGGAATCAGAATCTTGGCAAATATTTTCTGATGTATATTTCCTTATTCCTATGATGAGTTGATTACTCTATGAAATAATGGAATAATTTGTGATAGCTTGCAGTTTAAATCCCACTTTCTATGATTTTGAAGTCCAATAGGTTGAAGAATGTGTTCAGTTCGTTACCAATAACACCATTACTGTTCGTTTAACAACACTGACTTATTGAAACTTTGAAAATGAATAACTAACTCGTTCTAATTTTGACGGATTTGCAAGTAATTGAAAATACTAAATTAATAATAAAAATAATACTTGCAACCATAAATTTTCCAAAATTATGAGTCCCTTTTCGATAAATGATAGGTAAAGCCGAAACCGAAGTAAAGACAAAAATATAACTGAAAATAATAATAAGGTAGAAAATATAAAAAATTGACAGATGGCGACCAAACAATATATAAACTCTAATGCAAAAAAGGGAGTGTAAAAACATCGAGTTTTAACGCTCGAACCCTAAACACGGCACAAAAGAAATTCCTGAAATAATAAAAATAATATTTTTTTCAGTATATATATTTATTCCATAGCCCATTGAGAGCTCGCTTGCAAAATCTTATCACATTACTCTACCGAAGCTGTCCTACTCATGCAAGCCCTTTTTACTATGAAAACATAAGAAACTATAAGATTATTTACGGACGTACTAGAACCTCGACCTTAGCTCCCCTACCTTCAAGAGTGAATCGCGTCCAAACTCCTTGAAACCGGTTTTTCGCTCAAGAATCTGTTAAATAATGGAACTCAACTGAACATCGCATTTACATTAAATATCGCCCTGGATATAATCCTATGTGAATATAATATGTAGTAGCTTGATATTAATGCAATAAAAACAATAACAAGGCTCTAGATCGAATTAGATTCTACTGATATTGGATTCTCACAGGGTTATGGAGAACTTTTGCAAGTAACAAACATGAGCTTTTGGGGCACCATAGGAGTTTCATGCATGACCATTCCAATACTAATGTTGGAGGTTATAGAGAGAGTGTGTGTATAGAGTGTGCAAAATGCAAGGATTTTGAATCCTTTACCAAAAGGCTCCGTGTTCTATTTATGTAGAGTAGACCGAGCTATTTTAAGAAGGAGATAAGCATCTCGAGATTCTCTCTGACTCCAAATTTTTTTGAAGAAGATTTCAAGGACAAACTTATGATAGTTATTAACTTACCTTATCTTACTAAGTTGTTATTACCTAGCCTTCATCCAAAATTGTGGGTTGAGCTTGATTGTCTTAGGCCAAAATGTCTAGGCCTTAAGAAGTTGGTTGAAAATAAGAGCTCGAATCAAGCTCTTGATGAGGTCAAACTTGAAGTTAGGAACTTAGCATATACCTTAACTAGGTCGGTTGAGCTCCAAAGAGTTCAAACTGGGCTCTAATGTTGTTGGTTTGGGCTCCAAGGGCTTAGCCCATGCTTTAAAGAGATCGATATAGGCTTGGAGGCTCGTACCACCTTTAGTCTTTTTTCCTAATTAAAAAACCTAAAACAATAGAACAAGTAAAAGAAAAACCCTAAAGTGATAGACAATTAACATACTCTCTCTTCATTAATTATATCGTCGCTTCTACCCCATCTTACTTCATTTCACATCCGTTACACAATCTTATTTTTCACCTTATAACCTCCTTCCCTCATGCTCTCTCTCTCCATACGTTGCTACACCTTCCCTTGCTACCTTCTCTCTGTTTACTGTGACCCTCTCTCTATCTACATCACACTCACCACTTGAATAGTAAGAGATAAATAACACTATAGAGTAGACAACTCTTAGGTGACTTCACACTACTATAAGGTAAGAAAATTGATTACTCAATAGAATTTGGTTTCAATTTAATTAAAGGAGAAGAAATTAAGGTTTTAGTGTTCTTAGGTAAGTTTGCATTTACCTATCTATTTTTTTCTTTTTTATAAGTTGAGGTTTCATTATTCCTAGCACCAATGGCTTCCTACCCCATCCCAATACCACCACCAACCCCTACCCCCCCTCAATTACTCTCAATTTTTATTATCTTCTAAATTTCATGTTATAATAGAATTAAATGTCAAGCAAGCCTGACATGTGCACACAAGACGGTTTTAGGCTACCTAGTCAGATCATAGTATAAACGTAGATTTTGAGTCCAAGTTATCAATCCTAGAGAGAACCATGAATATGAGTGAATCCTAAGTTATTAACTGTTTTCTCCCTATAATATCTAATTATCTAACTTTACAATTAAAAGTGTAATTGAATAATCAATAAAATGAAGAACAATAATTAATTAAAATGACAAAATTAACAACAAAATTAATTAAATTAGAGAGATACATAATCATTAGTAAATCTTATAGTATTTACTACCTAGTTCTATGTAATTTTTCAACCTCAATTGCAATTTTGGACTATAAAGATTCCTAATATGAACTAATGAAACTCGTGTCTCTAATTAATTTCAATCTTAGAATATACTTTACTCGAATAGTTTCTACAATAAAATATCTCAAGATTGCATTACAGCCTTGAATCCCTCTATTAGGTTACCCTAATCTGGAGAAACAAAAAAGCTAAACGTTTTATCAAGTCAATTTCTTCTAATTGTATCGGTGAATCATAATATAAGATCTCGTCAACTTTACAACTAACTCATACATTAATCCAACCACCAGTAAATTTGAATTAAAGAATAATACAATACAATACAGTTAAATCACAAAATATAAAATCATAGATTGAAATAAGAAAACATTAGTAGAAAAACATCAATAGTCGCATTAGAAGTTAGGATTCAATAACAATTTACTAAAAACAGATAGAGTTACGACATAATAGATAGAAGAAGAAATTAAAGAGAGAAACCCCTTGTATAATTTTTACCCTACAAGCTCTTCTCAAAAGGGGCTCACTTTGTAACCTAGACCTAAACACCTATTATAGGAACTAGACTTAGGTTTATAAAGAAAACCTGTTAAAATAGAAGATTCACAAATCATGGTATCACTACACCCAAAGATCACAGCCATAGAGGCTAGGCATGGCTTTACACTTCTCCTGCAAATTCTTTTAATTTGATGGAAATTCATGACAAGTGGTACACGACCAAGATCACAAACATGGTGGCTACACAGAGTCCTTTCTAAACTTCAATTCTTGCCTAAGTTTCTTTACTTCAATCACCCGTCAATGCACTTCTTCACTTAAGCTCTAAAACTTCATAAAAATCTCCACAAATTCATCAAAAGCTTCCAAAATTCCTACAAATAAAATATTAATGAATTAAGCTTCAAACCGCTACAGATGATTAACAGATATAATCATGTAGAATTACCTTAAAATACATATGCTAAATGAGTTTTATCAAATTCCCCCATACTGCTTTTACTTATCCTTAAGCAAAACAATCGAAACAACTATATCTTAAGGACCAAAATCATCCATTTTCCTTATAAAAGTACACCTCAAATTGAAGAGTTTTTCAATTTCTTTCGAAATTGCTCTTTCCTCTTTGACTTTATAATGCCCTTAGAAAATTTCAATAATATCACCTATAAAACTACTAAATTTTAACAATTGATCCAAATAATCTAGAGTTAGCCTTATCAATGAAATAGAAATTAAACTAAAGATTAAAACAAACATTAGCAAATTAAGAAAGAGTTATAATAATTTTACTACTCTAACCAAAGAGGAGAGAAATCTTCCTTAAACTATTTGTATTACAAAAACTCATACTAGATACACGTTACATCAACTTATCCTCTAATTGTCTCCTTACTGCTTTCAATTTTCATTAAGAGGTTTTTTTAATTCAATTTAATTCCTTTATTGAAGCTTATTAGCAATAGGAAACAACCTTACTCTTTTAATGGACCAAGATTGATCCTTACTAATTTAGCCCCTATTTTGTATTGGCAACGAGAAAGCACCTTACTCTTATAAGGGACCAAGACCAATTCTTAACAAATTTTAATTCAATTTCTTTTTTACATTAGTAGCGAGAAAGTACCTTACTATTTTAAGGAACTAATATTGATCCTTACCAATTTTTAACTTTTCTTATCTTACTTTCCCTGTACCTCCAATTACTTTAATTTTTTCAAGAGACTTTTAAAGGACAAATCTTCTTTATTCATCTAATTTATTTATTTTTGAAAAAGGAGAGATAGATGACTATCCTCTTAAATTAGGTTTAGAAATAACAATAACTAGTCCTTAATCGGTCATAATCTATCCTAATCTCAAGTCTAAGTTTAAGCTTAAATAATAGGTAACTCTGAATCATTGGGATTTAATTGCTCAAATTTAGTAAAGCAAACAAGATCATAGCGAATTGTAAGCAAATTTTGAAAAAAAACAAATAAAGTTTTTGCTTATATACAGATAGGGGTATAAATTTCTAAAGTTATGCTTTCAAAAAGTAGAAAGCTTAAGTGTATGATATTCAATCAACTCATACTTACTAACATATAATTCCTATTACTTCCCTCTACATTTAAATTATACATCGTCTCCAATGTACAATATCATGAAAACACAATAAAAATAAAAAAGGATATAAAGGAAAGTAAAAAGAAACTAGAACTTCCTCAATGTATGACAATGACTGTGAAAATTCTCATATCCACAGCCATGAATTCCATTCAATCTATTCAAGCTTGAAGTTTCCTTTGAAAAAATAAATAAATAAATCACTGCAAAACAAAATGAAGAAGAAGAAGTAAACAAAACAAAACAAAATAATTATAGAACTACCAAATCAAGCATGTCATAAGAATCCTTACAAAACTGTTAGTCGATGCAAAGTTAAACAGTCAACATCTAACTCAAAATAAGAAACTGAGTCTTTCAAAAGAACATGAAAAGAAAAGGGAACTCAATCTTCCTCCTCCTCTTCAACAATCTCCTTAGTCTTATCATTGGAATCATGGGTTGGTGGTGGTGGATGCAATGGTGGTAAACCCTGTAGCAGGTTAGGAACGCCTCAATAATTGTATAGGTATGTTGTACCTTCTACTCAAGAGCCTTCTACCTCTTCATCAGCTTTCCAACCATCCTCTTGATTTTGCCTAACACTAAAGAAGATCAGGATTGCTAAGATGAAGCGGATGGCTCATCTTTAGGTTGCATAAGTAATGGTTCCTAAGGTCGAGGAAGGAGTTTCATAGCTCAAATAGACTTGAATTGATCAAGGTTGGGGGACTAATCCTTTACATGGGCAGGAGGCCATGAAATTAGGCTATGTTCTTTCATAAGTCGTGTAATAAAAGGGCTTGCAAAAATGTGTCGATCTCTTCCAGCTTGGCTTCTAAAGAAGAAAGCCATGTAAACACCTAAATTTATCTAGTGTTGCTTCACTATACTATGCAAATATAGGATATCCCTTTCATTAATAACTTATGTGTTATATTTCCTCCCTATAATACCCCTAGTAAGAACTTAGTGATGATCTTGAGAGTACAATTCCACAAAAGGGAAAATGTGTGAAACCAATCGAGTTGAGATCGAGTTGCTAAACTTAATCTCAATCTAATTAAATTTAACTTTTATCTTTTTTTAATTTCGACTACCTACCACTTAGGGAGGTTCATGCCCCCCTTCCCTAAACCCCGTCCCCCTAACTCCTTTGGTGGAGGGCAGTTATCCATGACTACTAATGGGTTGCAACCTATTACCTTCTTTGGCTAAATTCGACTACCTTAAGGATAAGGGGTAGTTGGATTAAATTTTTTTATTTTTTCTTTTTTTTTGTGAATTTAATATATTTCTATCTATTTTATTTATTATATATATGTATATAGGAGATATATATATTGTTATATATATTATTTTAGCAATTTGTAGAATTTTTCTCCTTTTTATTTTTCTCATTTTTCAATTTTTTATTACTTTATTTATTTTGTTAGTATTTTATAATATTATTTACTTAATTAAAATACATGAACCAATAAAATGTTGACACTTATCACTATGTAATATAAATTTAGTGTTGTCAATTTAAGATACTTATTTGTAATTTTTTACAAATGTTGAGAACTAAAATAAAAATTTTAAAATGTTAATAAATAAAATAGAAAAAGAGGTAAATATTGAGGACTTTTTGTGCTATTTCCTACTTAAAATGGTTGAAAATGTAGTTACACGCATGAGCATAACTATGACGTTTATAAAAGCAAAGGTAAATGGTAGTTACTAACCTACTTGTTGACTTAAATATTATATATATATATATATATATAGATAATAAAAGATAATATAAATAAAATAGATAATATAAAGTGTGGAGTTGAATGGAAGTTATATGATAGTTACTCCCATCTTTCTAACTTAAATATTATGCTAGAACATATTTGGTTATATATATATATATATATAAATACATTATATTGTATATATACATCTTCAAAAGAAGAATGATATATTTGACAAATATAGTAATTCCATGAAACAAAGTATTTCATGCTAGCTTTTTTCTTTTAACATTTATGCTGATTGTTCTTTTAACTTTTTTTTTTCCATGAAATAAAGCATTCCTTTTTTTGCATTTAAAGGAAAAGATCCCCATAAAAAGGGTATTTCTTCTAAAAGACACATTTTCAAAAATTTTTCCTTCTTTTAAGAAGTCCTTTTCTTAAATATGAAAAATATTAGGTAGTCTTTTTTGAAACAAGGGTTTTATATAATCTTTCAAAAGAACCTTTTTCTTAAAAAATAACAAATTAGTAACGTATGTAAAGTAGAACCATATTTTCAAAAATTAAAAAAAAAAAATCTATAGACCAAAGTACTTTAAATAAAAAACACACATTAAGAGTTATATAGGTGTGAACCAGTTAGTAGGTACATAATCACTTTAAGTAACCAAAAAAGAAAAACATTTTTGTTCCTTTTTTCAATTAAAAATTTTGTTTCCTTAACAAAAAAATTTCTAAAAACTTGTCCTCTAAAAGAGGCACTTTGTTTTTTCTTTTGTCAATACCGTTGTAACCTAATGACATCAACACTAGCCTCTCAACGAAATAGACTAAGTTTAAATCCCCCTCCACCAATTGTATTATGTAATAGTTGGCCAAAAAATAAATTCCCCTATTTGGAAAGTCGCTCTCTAAAAGGAAAAAAAGAAAAATTGAAGGCCTTTTTAATTTGTTCTCAAAAACTTCCTTATAAAAACTGTAAAAGTTTTAATAAGATAGCCTCCAAATCAAAAAATTTTTAGTTTCCATGTTTTCTAAAGCTTCTCTCTTTTAGAAAATACTACAAATTAGTGATCCAAATTAGGGTCGTTACCCATCCTTAAACCCTAATTTCACAATTTTCTTGACTTTGATAGCATGGTAACTCCATTATGAAAAAAGTTCCAAAAATGCAACTTTTTCACTAATTTGGTTTGGTGATTTGTATGAATGCGGCTAAGTTTAATATTAGTTGAATTAAAAAAAGAAAAAAGAAAAAAAAAAACTCAAGCTTAAAGCCAAGTGATGCAAACCTTAAGATTTGATCTCTACATCAAGCACTATCTTACAATTTCTTAACTCGCATCTTAGTTTTTTGCCTTTAAGGGACTTGCAATTGTTTCAATGAACTTGTCAATCATGGGTTTCCATCAATTCTTTCAACAAACCACTTGTATATATTCTTGGACCTAAGAAGAGGTTTTTTATTTTTTTTCACCAAATCAATGGAGGAGGAAAAAAAAAAAAAAAAGCCTTCTTCCCTAACTAAGAATATATATATAAGTGTTAATGTATTTGACTGAACATGATGATCATCACAAAGAACTTTGGACACTCACTTTGAAAATAAAAACTTTTATATGTGATAAGTATCAAATTTAAGAGTAAAGGGCACCACATTATTTAGTAATTTATAGGATTAGCTAAGGTCAATCTCATACTATGCATATAGTACTTGTAATTTATTTATTTGTTTACTAGGATTTCTCAATAACGTACTTACAAAAAAAAAAAAAAACATTGAAAACCATCTTATTAAATACATCCTCTGTATCTATATATACATACATATATATATATATCTCCTATCTTCTTTATCTATCTTTATATATATCTATATCTTCTTTTATATCTATTTTTTTTTTTCTATATCATATATCTACATCTATCTATATATATTAAGCCAATAACCTCTTATTGGACTCCACATCTATATTTTAATGTTTTTTTTCTTTCACTCTACTTTGATTAACTTTCATATTAAAATTGCAATAATTTACTTTGTTATCATTAATTGTTGGTATTCTATATATATCTTCTATATCTGTATCTTCTACATCTATATATATTAATGTAATAACCCTTATTGGACTCCACATATATAATCTAAAGTTCCTTTTTTTTCACCTCACTTTGATTAACTTCCATATTTATTTTCGTATGATTTACTTATCTACCATTAATAATTATTAATCTTATATATATATATATATATATATATATATATAATAACCCTTATTTGACTCCATATTTGTATTATAAAGTTTTTATTTTTTATTTTTTTGCCCCACTTAGATTAATTTCCATACTTAATTTACTATAGTTTACTTATTTATTGTTATTATCGTCTATATATATTAAGGTGATAACCTTATTGGACTCCACATCCATAATGTGAAGTTATTCTTTTTTTACCCCACTTTGGTTAACTTTCATATTTAATTTACTTATCTATTATTATTGATTGTTGATCTTCTATATAAATCTATCTATTAAACTAATAACTTGTTATTGGACTCCACATCTATGTATAATTTCTTTTATCTTCATCATATTTTGGCATGCTGAAAATATAAATCTAGGTATTGTGATTTCTTTTTCTTGTAATTTCAAAGCGTAGAAAGTTGCACTATATGAGCAATTTACTTCATTAAATTATGATTAACAAATTTAAGAATATAAAATTTGAATCTTATAATGTATTCATTTGTCATTTTTTTTAAAAAGTAACATGTGTATATAGTTTGAATCAATAATTGTATTGTGTATATTATTATTATCTATATCTAATCTATCTATATTATTAAATAAATACATTCAACATTGAAAGTTATACCTCGTTAACAATTATTAAAATAATTTAATTACAACTAAATCCTTTCAATTTTATTAATGTTACGGTCTCAACTACTCCATATCCATTAACATAAATTACACAATTATATTTTATGGAGATAATCAAAATCATTTGATATATTTTTTCCAATCCAATCCCCACTCTATATGCTTAAAATTATGTTATTTATTTTTGTACACATATCATGAGTGCTTTGTAGCACCCTATCTCCAAGGGCCCATTTGTTTGATATACCAAAGCTTGAGAGATGGATTACTATGTCGTCTTTAAGTTAAGGATAAGGCTAACATGAAAAACAAGCATAATTAAAATTTACCATATCAGATAATTATATAAAAGAGCGAAAGCATCCTTTAGCTTATGTAACATAAGAGCATTGTATTGCTCGAATCCATTAGAGTGACAAAAATAAAAATAAACTGACTAGTCTTTCAATATTAATTTATATTATAACATGTGATCCTCGTTCTCAACATCCCCATCCTACGCGTAAACTCTAACATTAGCTCCATCTTCATAACTTGAGGTTAAAACAAAACTAACCCCTTAGCATCAAGCTAAGTAAGCAATAAATAATACACAATGATTAAAGCATGTCAAGATTAATTCAATACTAACTTTACAATTATAGTGACAACCAATCACATAAGTCGAACCAAGCTTCATGTAATATGACAAGCAACTGATGCTTATGCATATAGTGAGATGCCATGCTAATACACATGATATGTACTGGCCAGTATTCTAATTGAGCATTAATGAGCAACCCATAGGTGGCTCCCAAGCAATAGTGACTGGCAATTGGCAACTCTCAAGCAATAATTGAGTGCCCTGAGGTAACTCCCAAGCAAAACATATGAGCAACACTTGGCAGCTCCTAAGCAAAATAAATGAGCGGCACATGGCAGCTCCAAACCAAACATGCAATTTTATATGCTAAAAATCGAGCTTTTCAAAGCTGTAACCTGCAAGTCCATTTAGGCTATTGAGCTTTAAATATGATTCTTAAGTCATTTTTCTTAAAAATATTTTAGACATGACCCTTAGGTCTTTTAACCAAAACTAAGTTTTATAAAATATGACGCTCAGGTTACTTTCATGCCATGCCATGCCATGATTACTCGTGATGTAAATCATTTAATAATAACTAAGCAATAATTAATAGGCATGCATGAGCCAATTTAAGAATAATAACTGAGCAATAAATATCAATACGCCATGTCTACAATTTAAAAGAATGTGCCAATCAAAACACCCATTTATCAATTTATGATAATCATACTTCCATTCATAATCGATATAATATTACTCACAACATGACAATTAATTCTAAGCTCAAGTTATTATAATTGAACTATGTACATCACATACTCTTACTAACAAGATATAAAAAAGTCAAACATCACAACAATTATATATAAATTTATTAAGTCTTATGACTCACATTAATGAAGTTGGAGTAACTTATTTAAATAATAAGTGGTTGTTAAATTTTACAGCCACTTTGCATTATAACAAGAAAGGGGATGCTCACAAAATGCTCCTAATGTTCTTCATAATTGTATTCATCTGTACGAAGATCCACTATATTTCCAATGTCACTTGGGAATTCCAATTTCAATAATACTATGAGATTTTACAAAGGAACTCATCCCATTATCATGTCTAAAATCCCCATTCTAAATATATACATATATTCTAAGTAAACAAAATTTCACCTTACACGTATTTAGAAAACTTCTGCTTAACTCCTTAACTTATCCTATTTATCATATTTATATCTTTTATTTCATTTTTACCTATTATAGTTACTTACCAAGTCTTACGGAAATTTGTACAAGTCCAGAAAGTATGTTTGTAAAATTTTATTATCATCATTATCATTTATTTCTTTTGTCATTTATTAATATTATTATATTTTTTTTCGGTACTAGAAGATCGTTTTCCCAATCCCAATTGATTATCTTTGTCAATATCACTATCCTCATGACTATAATTAGTTAGTATCCACACTCATACACTTATATTTATGTTTTCTTTATGGAGGATATAGACATTCCAAAAATGTACAGATTATCTTTGTAATCAAATATATATATAGACATATATACACATGAACATAATTATAGAAAAATAATAATAAAATTTGCACTAAACCATTCGCAAGACCTGATGAAAATCACATTAGATTATTACATGAAACATGGTACATATTCTTCAAACTATGCCTCTTTGACACACTTGACTCAAATAAAGATGCACCAACTTTTAATATATAGAGGTCTTTTTTTTCTTAAATTTTCTAAGTGGGACATACAATTCGGAGTGGAGTTTGCTTATGCAAATTGCAATTGCAAAAAAGGGGAAACCACCAAGTTTCATGTGATTTTTCTCCTTCAATTTCACTTCAAATTTCCATAAACTTACCATGTTTTGAACCTATTACAATTGTATATTGAGATTAGGTAAATATTTTTCAAGAAAATTGCTTAAACACGCTCATAACTTGGATCAAAATGACTCCTATAGGTTTGTCAAGATTTTTACATCAACAACTTATTTTTGCTTGCATTTTATCTTTAATCTCGCTACTCGAATCACCTCTAAACTATAAGAAGATGTTATTTCAAGAAACTAATTCATAACACCTTTCTACTCATGCAAAAATCCTTACAAAAACAAGCCTAAACCATGGTCAAATCATGTGTTAAAGAGGCCTTCCAGCTACAAAAATGCAGCAGCATATTTCAAACTTAAAGTTGATTCTTCAACATTGCTAAGAATTTTCTTTCGATAAAATTGTTTTACATACCTTCTAATATGTATTAAGTTTTATTCCATGTGACTCATATGAAGATTCATCAATGAAAATGGAAACTTTATTAAAAGTAATCATGCATGTTCATATATATAATAATGTAGATTTGAAATGAAGAGTGTTCAAGTTTTAGTTCAACTTCTTATCACATGGTTAAAGTTAAATCATCTTGAAGGGCTGATCTTTTAATTTTCTATGTCTACAACACCATAATAGTGGTGGCTCGTCAATTGGTGATTAGAGGAGTGCGAAATCAACACTCAAAGTAAAGGATATAAAGAGGCCAAAACTATAGATTTTATTCCAAGTATCAAAGCTATTATATAATATACGAGAACTCTAATTTTCTACTTTGAATTTCTTACTATAAAATTATTTTTTTGTGCTTTCAAAAGGCATTATCATAGGTTCTCCATGCCTAGAGAGGAGTGGTGGTGATAGTTCTCTAATTATTAAGGCTTAAATTGGTTAGGTCAAGCTATCCTGTTGATGCTTAGAAAAATTTTAAGTGTTTATAGATCAGCTTCATAAGCTATCTTTAAGGCTGTTTTCCAAGATGTTGAGTGGTGTTTTTGCTAAGGTGGTAGCAATAGCAAGAAAGAAGGTTTGGAGAAGTACCAAAACCTAGATTTGGTTTTGCAAAAGGGTGAGTGAGTGTAAAGAAAATGAGAGAGAAAGTAGATGGTTTAAGTTAGTCAACACTAGTACAAGAGGAAGTAAAGGAATTATAAAAGAATGCTCGCACATGGATTAAGTGCCATTACTTCTTCCACCATAGATTGGACTAGGGAGCTTTATGACATCAGTAAATAAATAAATGTTGGAGATAGAGAGGTAGATGGGTAGAGAAATTCTTAGCTTTGGCTACTAACCTAAAGACTTCTTCAATGACTCAAATCCTTCAAGGTCTATGTATTTCTCAATGGCTCAAATCTTATAGGATATGCTGAATCCTTTTTTTATAAAAGATACCTTACAAGATATGCAAGATCCCCCTTTTTTTATAACTATCATTCACATTTTCATTTCCATGTTCTAGTTACATTTACTACTACTACTATTTTTATGAATTATTCTTTGTACAATTTATATGTATGATAAAATTATTTTTGTATCGCTTTTTAGCCAAATCCTTTTTTTAAAAAAGAAACCTTGTAAGATATGCAGGATCCCCCTTTTTTTATAACTATCATTCACATTTTCATTTCCATGTACTGGTTACATTTACTACTACTACTATTATTATGAATTATTCTTTGTATCGTTTATGTGTATGATAAAATTATTTTTGTATCGCTTTATTGTGAAATTTACTAGCAAACTTAAAATAATTTTTATGGCAATAAATATGTTAATCTTGTTATTTTTACATTGCTCATTGGCATTTGAGATAATGATAATTATTTCAATGTCAATTAACCATTTAATATCAAAGCTCGATATTTCTTACTTTCAATTTTGGCTTTAGTCTCCATATCTTTTTTGGACCTTAAACTTTATATTATTATTATTTTATTAGATACATATTTGAAATCCTTGGCTATTTCTCAAGCTATATATATTTGACTCCTCATGTGTGCTTGTCATCGTTTTTCTAAATCTTCAATTCTTTCCATTCTAGAATTCTTTTATTACTAATATCATTAGCAGTTTAAGAATCAACTCCTTAACAGTTTACCAAAAATTTCCATTAGCAAGTTTGTATCCCTTAATTGTTGTAAATTTTAATAAACCAGTACTACTTAATGTATTTAAATATTTAGGGCTTTACATCCTAACCCCCTTAAAATTGTTTCATCCTCGAAACTCAAAACATATAAGATATTTCGAGGTTATTCTCTCAAGGTACTAAGCACCACATAAGGAAGCAGAAGTCTTAGCCTAAGGATGTGGTTTATCAAAAGTAAAAGAGCATTAGAACTAACCTTCTATAAACAACTCAGGGTATTTAGCTCATATTGATTCTTCGGTTTCCCAAGTTACCTCTCCTTCTGTGTGATGATTTTAAAGAACTTTACATAATTGATGTCCAATTGTCAAACTGCCTTATTCAAGATCTTAATAAGTCTCTCTTCATAAGCTAAATTCTCTTTAAGCTTGACTGGAGAAGCTTCCAACACTTTTAAAGGCTATAAGCTACCAAAAAATTTACAATCAATTTAGAAGAATCCTTAGTACTAAAATCATTTTAGTAAAACTGTATAAGGTTGAAAATTGTTATATTAGTTATTGGGTTAAACTCATTATTTATTTAAACTTAACTCCTTGGGTTAGGTGATAGGGCCTAAGGAGTCCAGTCTATATTTAGGAAGATTTAGCTTTGTAAGCTTGGAACATAGATCGTTGCACTAGTCCATCCACCTCTACCCTTTTTTAGGCAAGCTCATACACTCATAAGGAAGGCTACTGGCCTTGGGATTATTAACTAGCTCATTCTGGATAACCATGAATTAAATAAGCTTCATCTCATCCGTTGATCAAATAAATGATCCAACAGATGCCATCATACCTAAGAGCCTATAAATACCTAGCATTTCCTCATCATTTAAAACTCTTAGAGAGATTGGAGAAATAGTGTTCCACTATAAAAACTCTACTCTCTATAATCAAATAGTTTTCAAGTAAAGAATTGATCTCATCCACTTAAGTTTCAAGGTAAATGCCTAAAGTCCCCTAAAGCTACCTTATTTGTCACTTATGCATTTGAGACATTAAGATTGTATGTTTCTCCTCCTTGCCTTATTCTCAACTAATCATTCCTTCAAGTGACAATTTCACTTCACTTCTTTGAAACTATGTATAGCATGTTACTCACACGACATGTATGTAACCACTTCAATCAGATCCCTATATCTACAAAAACTAGTACTTAATATCATCAAAATAGGAATACAACAAGAGTACATGAAAAATATTGCAAAGATTTCAGCCGGGTTTTGGTAACAATGCCCTAGGAAAATTTCGAACTTAACGATGTACCTTATTCTCAACGAATATGATATGCAACACCTAAGAGTAAACCAAACCAAACTATATGTGCCTTTGAACTAAGATTAGAATATCTCTCAAAATTAAGGTTATGAACATTTAGGGGCAATTGATAATAAAAATCTCGAATACTCCAAAACACTGATTTGAAGGGAAAAAAAATACATTTGATAATCTAAAGTATATAACTATAATTTAGGATTTGTATTTAACAATAATAGAATCATATATAAACAACCAAAAACAAGTATCTATATTTGAGAAGCATTTTCAAAGGATTTTATACTCAGAAACATATATATATACCTCTTGCCTTATAGTTTATACTGATAAAGTAGTACTCTTAAAAGATCTTATGTTGGTACACGCAATTGTATACTGTTGCGAGACATTACACACATTTATATATATATATATATATATTATGTTATTATATAAGAATAAAGGTTATTTATGTACATGCAAGTTTATACTTATAATTTGATAATTGTCTTCACTCATTGTCTTAGTTCAAACATAGGTATATCTATGTCCAAATATATGTAATGGTATTATTTCGAAGTGTATGTAGTTCCCCTTTTTGTATTTGTGACACAACCTATAATTATGTTTTTCTCTATACAATATAACCACTACTTCTAAAAGTTTTTGTAATTACCTATATAAATAATGTATCATATATTGTAAACCATACCTTTGTAATTAGTATTATGACTTTCTAAAGAACTTATCAACATGTAAGTTGTAGTTTATAAAACCTTCATATGGTTGTATTAATATACATAAACAAGGATATATAAAAAGTTATAAAACGTGTATTGCTCATATGTCTCTGATAGAAGATTCATTGATAACAATCAATTTATAAATAGTTTGATATAACTATATATGATGGAGTTATACAAGCACAATAAAAGACTTAAATAGTAGCAAAAAGTGATTGTAGAAAAGAAAAATGGTATATTCATAAAATATAATTGCTAATTCCAAAATGAGGGATTTTACAGGTTGCTAAAATTATAAATGGAACCTTCCAATTTAATAATTATATGTAAGCTATACATAAAATTTCAAAAATATATAATAATAATAATAATACATTGTGAAAAACATATGTAAGAAATGCATGAATAATCATATCTTGCTATGGGTGATAGTTTAAATGAATTTTGTAACCATATGATAACTTATCAAACACTAATCCAATTATAACATAATATGTATACATATATATATGTATGTATCTACGTATGTTTAAGATGTGAGTATGTATATACAACTTAAGTAATAAATAATATTGTATAAGAAATCAATTAAAAGGTCATATTTAAACCCCTAATGATGGCCATTAATGCCTAAGTTATAAATGGAGATTTAAAACCCATAAAGCAATGTCTAATAAACATTGTTAACATTATTTTCATTAATGGAACACAGACATAAAAAGTTGAAAATGTCATTATGGAATTCAATAAGTGGACGATTTAAGCTTCACAAACTCATGAGACAAATAGGTATCATATAACATGCTTGTGACATCTAAATATTTCCGTAACAAAATATTGTAGTTAGACGAAAAATTTGCTAAATACATCCTTTTCGAGAACTGACAAAGTTCCAGAAATTCTACTAGGACTAAAATATACTTAAGAATCAATACAACTCTAACTAGAGCCCTAATGTAAAATAAATAAATAAAATCTAATATGAGATTTAAACTCCAAAATTAATTGTCACCAATAAGTAATTGAAAGATAATAAAGCTAGATAACTAAATTTACCTTTGAATAATAAAACAACCTGTCTTTTTTTTATGACTACATATTGAATTACTAAAAAGAAAAAGCCTTTATCTAATTTTGTAATACTTTTCTGATTTCCAACCTTCCAATTCTTTTATTTTTATTTCTATTCTTCTTTTTCTCATCCAACCATACCTGGTCATAAGCATATTACCAAAAAGGAACTAAACTAAGTTCCCTTGCTGAAACTTAAAAGTTAAGTTATGTGCCACATCTCTCACAATATCTATATGTTTTTCTATAAATCTTACAATGTCCCTTTACAGTCTACAAAAAGAATTCTCCAAATCCAGTAAGAAATCCAAGAGAGTACAGAAAAACTATTCTATCTCCTTTGATCAAAGACTTCTCCTTCTTTAAGCCACTCTTCTACCTTTCTCGCAGCTCCTTTCTTACCATTCTTATCCTTCTTCTCAAACATCACTACTTCCTCACTTCCTTACTCTTTTTCGAAAACCTACTTTACTACTTTTCCTCTTCCCTTTCTTCTTTGATTCCTTTTTCTTCCCTTCCTTGAATCTTCTGTTGCACAATCAAGAAATAGATACTTCCCATCCATTTCCATATACAAAACCGGCTACCTCATCCTGATGCATCTTTAAGGTCAAACATACGGAGAAGCACTACAAGGAAGTGAACAAAAGAAAAAAAGAAATAGGGAAAAAGTTAGCAAAGTCCAAACAGCTACTGAATGGATATGACACACCACACTATCCTACTCGGCCTATAATCCGCTAAATATGACACATCGGTCTAAACTGAAGGGTCACTCACCACCGCTCCTTGCTAAAGGAAATAGATAAGGGTTGAAATGATGATGAGAACACTAAGGTTACTCAACAAGAATAATTATGTATTGATTAGTTTGTTGTTACTGTTACATACAAGAAAATAGGGGTTTATATACCTATCCACTAAGGTTACTTTATATGTATGAAAAGACAAAAGGATATTCTACAATGGGGTTACATGAAACATACTAAAAGGGGTAAAGGAGACAAAGAATATTTAGTACAGAAAAAAAAAAGAATCATTATAGAAAGTTATGTCTAGGAGATACGTATCACATAGCCAATGGAAGTTAGGAATATGATATAAGTAAACGAAACAAGAAATGCTGACATTTAGGGACTAATCTGATTTAGACCAAGCTAGGGACCAATTACTTCTTCCGAAGAGAAGTTTGCTCGATTCGGGGTCGGATGCCTGTGGTCAGGTCGAGAACACGCCTCAACTATTATTAGGTTGTCTTTTGAGTTAAAGTATCGTTGCTGAATAGGGGTAGATCTAACACAAGTAAGGATCTGATAGTTAGGTCGGTAGGAGACCAACCCAAGATAAGAATCTCTATTTCGACTATAGCTTAGAGCTAAGATCCTTTGAGCAAGTCCTTGGAGTCCTCTAGCTCGACTACGTGTGATCAGTCTAGGGGGTTGATTCCTATCATCTACTTGGGTGTCGAAAAGATTTATCCTTAAATCTAGAGCGATCTCTACTCATTCTTCTAGGGCTTTCGTAAGGTCTTCTTCTATTCGTTGGTAGGGAATCAGATCAGACACATTAAAGGTGGAAGAAACACCATAGTCATTAAGAAACTCAATTTGGTAGGCATTGCAGTTGATCTTCTTCAAGACCTTAAATGGACCATCAATACAAGGAGATGGCTTGTTTTGTCTCAAGTGTAGGAATCGTTTTTGACTGAAGTGTATCTATACTAAGTCTTCTAGGTGGAAAGAAACAATTCAATGGCCTCGGTTACCAATTTCTCCCTATCTCTGATTGAACTTAGTGATCTTCTTGATTACAGACTAATGTAGCTCATGCAATTCTTAGGCTCGTTCAACTTCGGATTGAATTTCTTCAATAGTTGTTGGGGCATCTATCACATCCAAGGGAATAGCAGGATTTAAGTCATAGATGACCTCGAATGGGGTTTTCTTAGTAGTGCTATGAACAGTTTAATTGTATGCAAACTCCACAATTGGTAAGCACAGATCTCAATCCCTTAAGTTCTTTGCTACAACAGCTTTGAGCAAATTGCCTAGTGTCTTATTCACCACTTCAGTCTAGCCATTAATATGAGGGTAGTTACTAAAGTTGAATACAAGTTTAATTCTAAGTCTTCTCCAAAGAGTCTTCCAAAAATAGCTTAAAAATATTGTATCTCAATCTGAGACAATAGACTTCGGTACCCCCATGTAGTTAAACAACCTCCTGCAAAAACAAATCAACAATATATAAAGTATTGTTAGTCCAATGGCACGAAATAAAGTGCACCATCTTGCTGAAGCGATCCACTACAACAAAAATAGAATCTTTTCCTCTAGACATCCGAGGCAACCCTAGGACAAAGTCCATGCTGAGGTTGGCTCAAGGTGAGGTTGGTGTTAGTAATGGCATCTACTCTTTCTGGAGTTCTCTCTTTCCCTTAGCTCACTTGTCCACCTCACAATACCCTACTACCTTATGGACATGCTTAACTAAACCAGGCAAATAAAAATTTTCCTTCAATAGATTGGCTGTCTTGGTCTCCCTGAAATGACCAAATAATCCTCTGCTATGAGCTTCCCTGATCAATAGCTCGTGCATGGAGCAGTTTGGAATGCATAGCTTAGAATCCTTAAACAGATAGTCATCCTTAAAATAATATCCTCCAACAACTACCCCTTCTCGACACTATTCAACAATGGGGCAAAAGTGAGGATCAGTAACATATTGCTCAATGATGAGTGAGAATCCTAATAATCTTGTCTACAAAATTGTCAACAGAGTTTTCCATCGTGATAGAGCATCAACAACCACATTTGTACTTCCCTTCATGTGCCGTATTATGTACAAGAACCCTTCCATAAACTCCAACTACTTGACTTGCCTCTTTGTAAGCTTGTTTTGACTCCTAAGATGCTTCAATGATTCGTGGTCAATGTAAATAACAAACTCTCGTAGCAGCAGATAGTGTTGCCAAATAGTGAGGGCTCAAAAGAGGGAGTACAACTCCTTCTAGTATACAGAATAATTCAAGACTAGACCACTAAGTTTCTCACTGTAGTAAGTGACGGGTCATCGCTCTTACATTAAGACAGCACTAATTCTAACTCTCGATGCATCACATTTTAATTCGAAGGGCTTGTAAAAAATTAGTAGTAACAGAACAGGTGCTAAGGTAAGTTTTTCCTTGATCTCTCTAAAGCTCTATTCAACTTGGTCATCCTACTTGAATCCTTCACTCTTCTTTGTCAACTCAGTCAACAGTACGGCTATTGGACTGAAGTCCTTAATAAATCGCCTATAAAAAGAAGCTAAGCCATGAAAACTTCGAACCTCAATGACATTCTTTGGCGTTGGTCATTCCAGAATAACTCGAATCTTTTCCTCATCTGTTCAGATCCCTTCTCCTGACACTACAAACCCCAGGAAAACCACCTCATTTGGGTAAAACATACACTTCCTCACATTCCCATACAATTTCTCAATTTGCAAAATGTCAAATACGTCATGGAGATGTTGAGCATAGCTGTCCAGGTCGGCACTATATACCAGTATGTCATCAAAATACACAACCACATACCTTCCGATCAGAAGGCACATCATATGGTTCATTAACCTCATGAATGCGCTCGATGCATTAGTAAGTCTAAATAACATAACTAACCATTTGTAGGGTCGGTGCCTAGTCTTGAAAGTAGTCTTCTACTCATCTCCTAGTTTTATACGTATTTGGTGGTAGCCACTTTGCAAATCAATCTTTGAAAATATCTTGGCACCATGAAGCTCATCTAAAATGTCATCAAGCCTCAGTATTGAGTATTTACACTTAACAGTAATTCAGTGGATTGCTTGGTCGTCGATGCACATATGCCATGAACCATCCTTCTTTAGAATGAGCAAAGCTAATACAACATAAGGTCTCATGCTCTCCCTCACATATCTCCATTCTATGAGCTCGTCCACCTATTTCTTCAGCTCAACAGCCTGCTTAAGGTTCATTCTGTATGTAGGCCGGTTCAATAGGGTGGTGCCTGGCAACAAATCAATACAGTACTCTATGCTTCGTACTGGAGGCAATCCTCTAGGCAATTCTTTCGAAAACAGGTCAGAAAACTCATTTAGCAAGCTTCAGATCTCTTTTGCAACATTCTTTAATTCCTTCATCTCCAACAATCTCTTAACCAACAAGAACATGGGTTCATCAGCCTTCTCAACAGATTGAAGCTCTCTTCGGCTCATTACCAAGGCCTTCTTCTTACTAGTTCAAGTGAGCGGGTTACAGGTCTCATTCACTTAGCAGGGGGTCATGGGTTACAATACAATCTTCCTTCCATCCTTAACAAAGGCATAAGTGTTTTTATACCTATCATGAGTAACACGTCAATAAAACAACCAAGGTCGTCCAAGCTGTAGATGTGAAGCTCCTACGGAGACGGCATCGCAAACTACTTCATAATAGTTTGTATTGAGCACAAATCTTCCTCTCAACAATCATTTCATCTCATCCCAGGTTCTAACACCTCATCTTCCATCTTTGGCTCTGGCCGCATTCAAGTTCTTCCACCACATTGTAGCATACCCAATAAACTCCAGTGCAGCAAGTCGGACTTTAACAGCATCCATATATCCATAACATTCAAACACTATCTCAACCTTCTCTTCCCATTCCAGTACTCATCTGTATCTCTACTTCCACTAAAGGGCGGGATTTGAACCTTGACATTCTCTAGCCCTCAAGGAGCTTGGCGTCCTCGACCTTATGCTTGGTAATAGTCAACTTCCTCTTCTTCCTCCCTAAACTCTTCAACCTTTAGCTCGTCATCATCTTCCCCAATCCCCTCTAACTCTAGTCTTTGCCTAGTAGCTCCTCTAACTTAAGGGGGTCGAGCTGGGTAATGGGCTCGACCAGCTTGACAATAGCCCCTCTCTTGAACATTGTCAGGAAGATTTTGTGGTAGCATCCCTTAAGGTTGTTGCCTGTTAACTTGCATTACTATAACTAGACTCTTAACAAGATTTATGAGTTTGTTAAGTTCATTGTCAACGAACCTTAAGGTGTTACTACCATTATGACCACAACCGGCTTGAGCACCATTACTCTGGTCTCCAATAACACCTCGAACATTTGAATCTGATATAGTACAATACTTCCTGAACATATTAACAATTCACTAGCAACTTTAGTAGCCAATAGTCACTCAAATAGAATAAAAACAAAATTGCCCTATTTTTGTAATGAAAAATAGAGTAACAACGAAACCACACTTGCTATTACACAAACACACAACAATAGCTACTAAAGGAATACAACATCTACTAATAGTATAAAGAACCAAAACTTTACACAATCCATCTCAAAACCATGCTCTGATACTAGCGAAGTTGATGCATCTCGAAGGTCAAACACATAAAGAAGCACTAAAACAAAGCAAACCAAAAAAAAAAAACAAGGAAAAAGTTAGCAAAGTCCGAGCAACTATCAAATGAATATGACACACCACTTAATCCGACTTGGCCTATAATATGCTGAATATAATACACTGGTCTGAACTGAAGGGTTACTCACCACTACTCCTTGCTAAAAGAATCAACCCACTAGCCCGATTACACGTAGCCGAGCTAAAAGACTCTAAGGACTCGCTTGGAGGATCCTAACTCTAAGCCATAGCTAAGATTGAGATTTTTATCCCAAGCTAGTCTCCTACTGACTTGACTATCAGGTGCTTACTTGTGTCAGATCTGCCCCTATTCAGCAACGATGCTTTAACCCAAAAGATACCCCAATAATAGCTGAGGCGAGTTCCCGACCCGACTACAGGCATCTAACCCCGAATCGAGCAAACTTCTCTTCAGAAGAAGTAATTAGTCCCTAGCCTGGTCCAAATTGAATCGACCCCTAACCACTAACTTTTCCTATTTCGCTTACTTGTATCATATTCCTAACTTCCATTGGCCACATGACACGTGTCTCCTGGACACCATTTTCCGAAATGATTCTTTCTTTTTCATACTAAATATTTTTTCTCTTTTACCCCTTTTAGTATGTTTCATGTAACCTCATTATAAAATACCCTTTTGTCTTACCATACATGTAAAGTAACCTTAGTGAATAGATATATAAACCCCTATTTTCTTATATGTAACAACAACAACAACAACAACAACAAACTAATCAATACATAATTATTCTCATTGTGCAACCTTAGTGTTCTCATCATCATTTCAACTCTTATCTATTCCCTTTAACAGGGAGTAGTGACGAGTGACCTTTCAGTTCAAACCGATATGTCATATCCAACGAATTGTAGGCTGAGTAGGATCAAATGGTGTGTCATATCCATTTAGTAGCTGCTTGGACTTTGCTAACTTTTTCCTTGTTTGTTTTTTTTTTTTATTCGCTTCATTGTAGTGCTTCTCCGTGTGTTTGACCTTAAAGACGCATCAATTTCGCTGGTATCAAAGTGCAGTTCTGAAAGAAATTGCGTGAAGTTGCAGTAAAGTTTTGGTTCGCCTTACTATTAATGGTTGTTGTGTTCCTTCCGTAGCTACTATAGTATGTTTGTGTGATAACAAGTGTGGTTTTGTTGTTACTCTATTTTTCATTACAAAAATAGGGTAAGTTTGTTTCTATTCTATTTGAGTGACTATTAGGTACTAAAGTTACTAATGAATTGCTAATTTGTTCAGAAAGTATTGTACTATGTCAGATTCGAGTGTTCGGGGTGTTGAGATTAATGGTACTAAAGTAATGGTGCTCAACTCGGTTGTGGTCATAATGGTAGTAACACCCTAAGATCCATTGACGACAAACTTGATAGACTCACAAACCTTGTTGAGAGTTTAGTCACAGTAATGTAAGTTAACAGGCAACAACCTTAGGGTATGCCACCACAAAATCTGCTTGACAATGTTCAAGAGAAGGGTCATGGTCAAGCTAGTCGAACCCATCACCCAACTTTGCCCCCTCGAGCTAGAGGAGCTATTAGACGAAGACTAGAGTTGGAGGAAATTGGGAAAGACGATGAGGAGCTAAAAGTTGAAGAGTTTGGGGAAGAAGAAGAGGAAGCTGACTATTACCAAGCAGAGGGACGAAGATGCTGAGCTCCTTAAGGGCTAGACGATGTCAAGGTTCAAATCCCACCCTTTAGTAGAAGTGGAGATGTAGTTGAGTGCTTAAAATGGGAAGAGAAGGTTAAGAAAGTGTTTGAATGTTTTAGGTATATGGATGTTGTTAAAGTCTGACTTGCTATACTGGAGTTTACTAGGTATGCTACAATGTAGTAGAAGAACTTGAATGTGGCCAAAGCTAAAGATGGAAGATGAAGTGTTAGAACTTAGGATGAGATGAAAAGATTGTTAAGAGGAAGATTTATGCTCAAAACATACTTGCGGATATGTTTGCAAAGTTGTAGGAGCTTTGCTAAGGAAGCCAATCTATTGATGACTATGTAAAAGAGTTCCAGATGCTTATAATTCAAGCCGATGTCGAAGAACCAGAAGTTATTATAGTGTCAAGGTTCATTTCTGTAATCAAGTATAAGATTCGCAATATCGTAGAAGTATAGAGGTTTTATACCTTTGAAGAGGCAATCAAGATCACGTAGAGGGTCGAAAAGTAGAGGAGAAATATTCCGAGCTAACTTAAGCCGACATTCTTGCAAGCCCTAATACCGCTCCGACCCATTCAAGTCTAGTCGAGGAGGCCATACCGAGCTAAGGAAAGGAGTGATGGACCTAATGACAACCAAGCAAATCAACAAGGCCGAGCCAGTCAACTAGGCTGATCTAAGGTTAAGCCAACTCCAAAGACATACAAGAAAGGGTAGACCTCCAGACGGAAGACTAGTGAGGTGAAGTGCTTTAAATTCTTAAACTTCGAACACATGGCTGCTAAGTGTTTGAACCGATGTATCATGGTACTTTGAGGAGATGTAATAGATAGCACTGATGAGAGTGAGCTTGAGGAGGAAAAAGATGTTCGAAAGGTAGAAGCCGAGGAGGAAGAGACTGTATCTACCCCAACCTAGGAGAAGTGATGACCCTAAGTTTGAGGCAAGTATTGAGCTCCCTATCGAGCTTCAAGGAAGACTAGAAGGAAAATCTGTTTTACACCAAATGTACCATCAAGGGACAATTGTGCACCATTATAGTGGATGGAGGAAGTTGAACTAATGTAGTTGTACAGTCTTTTGTGCAAAGGTTGGACCTATCGACCTCCAAGCATTCACAACCATATAAGCTACATTAGCTTCATGATAAGGGTGCCTTATACGTAATTGAGCAAGTAACCATGCTATTCATTGTTGGGAATGTAAATAGGGACAAAGTAGTTTACGATGTCATCCTCATGGGAGCTTCACATCTAATGCTTGGAAGACTTTGGTTGTTCAACCAACGTGTTATTCACGATAGCTATAAGAATTCCAATACCTTTGTTAAGGATGGAAGGAAGATTATGTTGCAACCAATAACCCCCTCCTAAGTGAATGAGACCCATAACCAACTCATCCAAGCTAGTAAGAAAAAGGCCTTGGTGATAAGCCGAAGAGAGCTTCAATCTGCTAAGAAGGCTGATGAACCCATGTTCCTATTGGTTAGGAGGTTGTTGGACATGAAGGAATTAGAGAATGTTGCAAAAGAGATCTGAAGCTTACTAAATGAGTTTTCCAACCTGTTTCCGAAAGATTTGCCTAAAGGACTACTTCCAGTCCAAGGCATAGAGCACTATATTGATCTATAGCCAAGCACTGCCCTACAAAACCGACCTACATACAGAATGAACCTTGAGCAGGCTGCCAAGTTGAATAAATAGGTAGACAAGATCATAGAGCGGAGATATGTGAGGGAGAGCATGAGCCCTTATGCAGTACTAACTCCGCTCGTATGTACATTAACAGCCGAGCAATCAACCGAATTATCATTAAGTACAAATACCCAATACTGAGGCTCAATAACATGTTATATGAGCTTCATGGTGCCAAGATATTTTCAAAGATTGATTTGTGAAATGGTTAACATCAAATTCATATAAGACTAGGAGATAAGTAGAAGACTACCATCAAGACCAAGCATCGACTCTATGAATGGTTGGTTATGTCATTCAGGCTTACTAATGTGCTAAGCACATTCATGAGGTTAATGAACCATGTGATGCACCCTCTAATCAGAAGGTGTGTAGTTGTGTATTTTAATGACATACTAGTATATAGTACCGACTTGGATAGCTATGCTCAACATCTCTATAACATATTTGACGTTTTGTAAACTAAGAAAAGGTATAGGAATGTGAGAAGTGTACGTTCTACTAAAATGAGGTGATTTTCCTAGGGTATGTAATGTTAGGAGAAGGGATCCAAGCAAATGAGGAAAAGATTCGAGCTATTCTAGAATGACCGATGTCGAAGAATGTCATTGGGGTCTAAAGTTTTCATATCCTAACTTCTTTCTATAGGCGATTTATTAAGGACTTCAGTACAATAGCCACCCTGTTGATCGAGTTGATGAAGAAGAGCGAGGGATTTAAGTAGGACAACCAAGCTAAATAGAGCTTTAGAGAGATCAAGGAAAAACTTACGTCGACACCTACCCTATCGTTGCCAAATATTGAAAAGCCCTTCAAATTAGAATTTAATCTCTTAGGAGTTGGAATTAGTGCTATCCTAATGCAAGAGTGACGACCTATCACCTACTACAGTGAGAAACTTAATGGTCCAGCCCTGAACTTTTTTATGTATGAGAAAGAGTTGTACTCCCTCTTCCGAGCTCTTACTGTTTGGCAATACTATTTGCTTCCACGAGAGTTTGTTATTTATAGTGACTACGAATCATTGAAGCATCTTAGGAGTCAAAACAAGCTTCCAAAGAGGTAAACCAAAGAGGGAAGCGCAAATGTGGTTACCGACACTCTATCATGACAGCAAGCTCTGTTGACCATTTTATAGACAAAATTATTGGGATTTTCACTTATCACTAAGTAGTATGCTACCGATCCTCACTTTGGCCCATTATTAAACAATGCCAAGAAGGGGTAGTTGTTAAAGGATACTATCTTAAGGATGGCTATTTGTTCAAGAACCGTAGGCTATGCATTCTAAACTGCTCTACACGTGAGCTATTGCTTAGGGAAACTCGTAGCAGAGGATTATTTGGTCATTTCGGGGAGACTAAGATAGCTAATCTATTGAAGGAAAACTTTTATTAACTTGGTATGGCTAAGGATGTCCATAAGGTAGTAGGGTGTTGTGAGGTACGCAAACGAGCTAAGGGGAAAGGAGAACCCCATGGAGACTACATGCCGCTGCCAACACCAACCTTACCTTGGGCCGACCTCAACATGAACTTGGTCCTAGGGTTTCCCCGAATGTCTAAAGGAAAAGATTCTATTTTTGTTATAGTGGACTGCTTCAGTAAAATGGTACACTATATTCCGTGCCATCGAACTAAGGATGCTTTATATATTATTGATTTGTTTTTGTAGGAGGTTTTCCAATTACATGGGGTACCGAAGATTATTATCTTAGATTGGGATACAAAATTTTTAAGTTATTTTCGAAAGACTCTTTAGAGAAGACTTAGAACTAAACTTATATTTAGCTCCAGTAGCCACCCTCAGACTAATGGCCAAACTAAAGTAGTGAACAAGACACTGGGCAATCTACTCAGAGTTGTTATAGGAAAGAAGTTAAGGGATTAAGATCTATGCCTACCAGTTGTAGAGTTCACATACAGTCGAACTATTCATAGCACTATTGGGAAGACCCCATTTGAGGTCGTCTATGGCTTAAATCCCGCTATTCCCCTGGATATGATTAGCGCCCCAACAACTATTGAAGAAAGTCAATCCGGAGTTGACTGAGCCCAAGAATTGCATAAGCAACACCAGTCTATAACTAAGAAGATTACCAAGTTCAATCAGAGATAGCGAGAAATTAATAGTCGAAGTTGCTGAACTATTTCTTTCTGCCCAGGAGACTTAGTATGGATACACTTCAGCTGAGAAGTATTCCCACACTTGAGGCAAAATAAGCTATCTCCTCGTGCCGATGGTCTGTTCAAAGTCCTAAAGAAGATCAACCGCAATGTCTACTAAATTAAGTTGCCTGATGACTATGGTGTTTCTTCCACCTTTAATGTCTCCGATCTAATTCCTTACCAATCAATAGAAGAAGACCTTGCGAGCACCCCAAAAGAAAGAGCAAAGACCACTTTAGATTTGAGGACAAATCTTTTGGACTACCAGGCAAATGATAGGAATCAACCCCCTAAACTAATCATACGTAGCTAAGCTAAAAGACTCCAAGGACTTGGTCGGAGGATCCTAACTCTAAGCCATAGCCGAAATGAAGACTCCTATCTTACGCTAGTCTCCCACCGACCTAACTATCAAGTCCTTACTTGTATCAAATCCGCCCTTATTCAACAGTGATGCTTTAACCCAGAAGACAGCCCAATAATAGTCGAAGCGAGTTCCTGACCCAATTACAAGCATCCAACCCCAAATCGAACTAACTTCTCTTCGTAAGAAGTAATTGGTCCCTAACCTAGTCTAAATCAAAGTGGCCCCTGACTACCAACATTTCCTATTTCACCTACTTGTATCATATTCCTAACTTCCATTCACCACATAACACGTGTCTCCTGGACACAACTTTCTAGAATGATTTTTTCTTTTCCATACTAAATATTCTTTGTCTCCTTTACCCCTTTTAGTATGTTTCATGTAACCTCATTATAGAATACCATTTTGTCTTTTTATACATGTAAAGTAACCCTATTAGATGGGTATATAAACCCCCATTTTCTTATACGCAATAGCAACAACAAACTAATCAATATAGAATTATTCTCGTTGAGCAATCTTAGTGTTCTCATCATTATTTCAACTCTTATCTATTTCCTTTAGTAAAGAGCAGGGGTGAGTGACCCTTCAATTCGAACCAGTGTATCATATCTAGTGAATTGTAGGCCGAGTAGGATCAAGTAGTGTGTCATATCCATTCAGTAGCTACTCAAACTTTGTTAACTTTTTCCCTATTTGTTTTTTTTTTTTTTTGGTTCGCTTCGTTGTGGTACTTCTCTATGTGTTCAACCCCGAAGATGCATCATTAAGCCATCCTTCGCCATCAAAAATCATCAAGCTCTTATCAAAACACATCTTATAAGCTAAAATTGGGGCTCTCTCTCTCTCTCTATAATTCTAGGCACAAACTCCCTCTCTCTCTCTAAGTGTTGGCTCGTATATGGTGCTTTTTCAACAAAACCACCACCATAGCCAACTTCCTCTCTCTTTAAGCATTCGAACCATACTAACCACTCCCACTACCATGACCCTAAGCTTTTAAATCATTAAACCTTAACTAGTGGCGACCACTCATTCAAACACCACCATGGCTACTATATTAACCTAAACCAATACCACCACCATGACTAAAACTCTTAAAAACCCCTACTCACATTACTCATTCACCTCTAGCAAACTGCCACCACACTCGACCATTGCTACCACTAGCAACTAAACGCCAACACCACCGAAATGACTTCTAAACACTGTCGCTCCTTCACCAACCCCCCATTCTCCAATGAAACTTTCATGAAACTAGTCTTTCTCAATCAAAATACCACCTAGAATAACTTAAATCAACCCTCTTTAACCGCCTCTGTCGCATTCCCTAACCAATCACATGCCATGCACGTATGACTTAGGTCTGACCTGGATTTATGCTCCAAACCCGACCCAAGGATCCATCCAACCCACATATCTAGTATTTGGTCTAGGTTTGTCTCTTCTTTTTTTTTCATTTTAATTATTAGTTTTCATAAAAAAAAAAAAGGAAAAAATACACAATGAAATCTATAAAAAAAAAAAAAAAGGTAACTTTAGGTTTTTCTAGGAGAAATCGTTTTTTTTTTTTTTATTTTTTTGGTGCATTCTAGGATAACTTAGTTTTTTTTTTTTCTTTTAAAAAAAGAAGGAAAAAAGAATAATGATAAAATAATAAAATATAAAAAATAACAAAAAGGATTTTTTTTTCTTTCTTTTTTTTTTCAACACTTAGAAAAGTTTTTTTTATATTTTATTTTTTAAAAAAATAAAGGAATGGAGCTTCTTTTTCCAATTAGAGTTAATAATCATAAAATTAGGACCTTGTTTAGGAATTTCCTTAAATAAAACAAAATAGATAAAAATGTAAACCTAATCGTTTTCAAGAATTAAAATAAACCAACGCAAATTAATGTTTTATAAACAAATGAACTACGAAAAATTTGATCCCTAATAAAGGATACATAGGCACCTACAAAGTAACATAAAATAGGAAAATCTTTTATTTTCCCCTTTATAAATAATTTTGATTTATTATTTTTGTACAAATAGAATTAGTTTTTGTATAATTAGCTAAACGGGTATTTTAAAAGATAAATTTAAATTTGGAAAGTTGAAATTAGTACCTACTAAGGGTTTAATAAGTTAACCTATGAACTTAAATCTCTAGTTTTTCAAAAACCTTTTTTTAAATTGGTTTTCACATGGTCTAATGTTTAGATTAGAATCAATCAATCCAATTGATTTTAATCTAATCCTTTTTCCCAATCCTGATTAAGTGGTGACTTTAAGTATTTTTCAAAACATGTTTAAAGACCAAGTTTTTCTTCACTCTTAGTCGATGGTTAGTATTAAATAGGTTAAGATTTAATACTAATTATGTTAAGAAAATTTTTAGAAAAACCGAAAAGAAATCAAAGTCGACACCTGGCAAACTCTAACTTAGGCAACACCAATTTAATAATTCGACCATCATACTTTGGAGCTAGAACAGAAGAAGTCCCTCCTTGACACAAGAGATTTTATGAATCACGCACTTAACTCAATTTTCATAATCTATGAACCAATAAGGAACCAAATACATACAAAAGTGACCTCAAACTTACTACATGTCCCTTATCTTTTATTCATATACATTATTGTAACTTGAATAACATATTTTAAAATGGAATAAATTAATGATCGTTTATAATACTTGTTTAAGTAACATTAAGTATAGATAATTCATATTAAGTTAATAAAAATATATGTATTTCTACTCTACATCCTCCAAGATGAATTTATGAATTAGTTTTCTAATGAATCAATAAATTAGTTGATTTGTTATTATAGTCATTTATATTATTAATTAGTTCAACCCTTGTTATTTTCTAGAGTAGTTAATCTGGTAATCAATTTAGTAATTGTTGATCTCGTAATCATATAACATATTACTAAGTACCATTACATTGAAAAACAAAGTTGATTATCCTATGTAGATAATAGGATCCTATTAATGTTGTATGGAATAAGACCTTTTTGTTAATATGAATAACCAAACGTATATTTATTATATACTATATAATTTATGTTGCCATATATATATATATATATATATACACACACATGTGAATATCAAAACAAAATATTTCAATGCACTTTGTGTGTGTGTGTGTGTATTTTTTTTATAAAAAAACTAATAAATACCCCTAATAGATTGCATATAGCCAATATGTACTGTAGCATATAGACATAACTACCTTTCTTAAATTACCTAGGAAAAACTTAAGGATTTATATAAGTATAATTGCTTATATTAACTTGCTAGGATTATATGTTCTTTTTGGGAAAAGTTTTTTTTTTCCATATATTTTTATTAACTTATGGTTCAACCATCTAAAAGTTTATTTACATATATACACATGAATCTATTTATAATAATAATAATAATAATATATTTTAATTTTTAAGTCACGAATGCACAATTGCCACCCATTTATATGCTGAGAAACACCGTGTGGATCAATTTCAAATTGACATGTCTAGATGGAAAATATAAAGCAAACAAGAGAAATAAATTTGGAGAAAGCAATATTTAGGTATATATTATATAAATATATATATTTATAACGATGAATAAGGATTAGGAACATTAGATTAGTTAGATACAAATATTGTTTAATGCCACAAATAAGAATTAGGGTTCAAACTCATAAAATCAAAGGTTTACTCGCTCTTTAATTAAAACTAGTGAACCTTTTTATGTAGGGTGACCTTAATCCTACTATGAGACCAAAAAAAAAAAAAAAAAAAAAAACAATAGCAACAACAAAGAAAAACAAAAAGAAAAGAGAGGAAAGAAGAAGAATAAGAATAAGAAGGAGGAGAAAAGAGAGAAATTTTAGAATTAGATCTTAAAAGTGTCCATAAAATCAAACAACCAAATATTTAAGCTTAATTTAAATTAAGTAACATAATCTACAGTATATATAAAAAAATAATATTGTTAATTAATTGGTCCATTTAACCACAAATTCAGTAGAGAACTTAACTCGACAAATTAACCAACATTATAGTACTTTAGAGCAAAACTAGACACTTTCAACTTTAAATAACTATTTATTACAACAATTAGAGTTGAAATAAGTAAGCTATGTTTGATGGAAGTTTGCATGTTAATCAGGAAAAAGTGAGGAAACCCACTTAGTTAAATTTAGTTTAGTTTCATCATAATAATAAATATTTAATTACTTGTTATTCGCCTAGTTAATATGGACTTTGAGCATGCCTCTAATGTTACTCGACGAAGGATAAGTGACTCAATTATTGAATTTGTGGTATTCCCAAGCACTATATCAAGTGAGTGATAATTCAAGTAAGGAGTTCTAATGATTTGATATCTGCTTGTTGCTTAATGTTTGTATACTGCTTGTTAATTGATATTGATTATCTGTTAAATGACTTATTACTTTGTATGTTATCATCTATGTGGCTACGAAAATAACCGAAGATATAATTTATAAGCCTAAATAACCAGATATATATGTTGTATGTGCTTAATCCTATAGGTATATAAGTGGAAGTGTCTAAGCTTTGCCAATTTTTATAAATTGTTCATAAAACATTTTTTTTTAATATTTTTCTAGAGAGTAATGGTTTTATAAAACTTCAAGATGGCTTTAAAAAGTTGATTTTTTTCTAAAATCCCTCATAAGTCTTCAAAAGCTGTCTTTTTGTAAAACCTTCATATCTGCTCTTAAGAAGCCACTAATGAAAATTTTAAGGCAAAGCAAATGGATCATTATTTTATACTAATGGTTGATAGCTTGAGTTAAGGTCCACCTGGTTTGGATTTATGGCATTATAAATTAGATATTGGAAGGATGGCCTGAGTCAGGGTCCATTCAATTTGGGTTTGTGGAATTATTGATTAATGGTGAATGTCATGAGTCAAGGTTCACCTAGTTTAGCCCTTGTGGCACTCTTTTCTTAACTAAGTTAATAGTTGAGTTTCGTATGATGGGACCAAGCCTGCAGACAACCTTATGCAGATAAGATAGGGTACTTCATACGATTAAGTGTAAAGGATAATCGATATATAAATGACATAAATCTATTCCTTTTAAGGTTCTAAACTCCCATGGATGTATTGCTTGCATTCATTGTACATGCATTCATTTCGCATATAAATAGATTGCATAACTATGCTATTAATGCTTGATAACTTACTTAAACAGTAGTAGCGAGAAATAAACTCATTAAGTATTGGTTTTACTCACCACCACCACCCCCCCACCCAATAGTCTCTTGTAGATTATATCAAAGCTAGGAATAGGCTAGGAGCCAAGTGATGAGTGTATAAAACTCATACTACAAAGAATAGGTATAGGATAGAATGTTAATTTTATTGAACTTAGATTGTGTGAGGGTGAAAATTAAAACACATGTTCTTCTATTTTCAAAATCTCTACCCCTTTAGATTTATTTTGAGCTAAAACCCTTTACAATATTTTGACTACTCAATCTTATTATTTAATGAGGGATTCCAATTCTCTACTGCTCTAGTGAACTATGGAATATTGGTTTCTATAGAATTTTCATATAAATGTACTACATATATATTATGATTAAATGTCATGAGCAAATATTTGACTAGAGCCTTATAGTTTCTAACTTGTAAGGTGATCTTCATATTATAGGTTTATACGTAATATAACAATTTTAGGGTAATTCTTCTAAGGCCCCCTTAAGAGTGGCTACAAAGGGCCTCCAATAAACTTCTGTAGCAAGGAAACATGGAAAAATATGTATATTTGCCAACTTTATAGGTAATTCAAGCTCATAGGCAACGTCTCCTACTTTTCTTATAATTCGGTAAAGCCCAATATACTTCAGGCTTAGCTTTCCTTTCATTCCAAATCTTTGGACTCCTTTCATTAGTAATACTTTTATGAACATGTAATCTCGTACTTAAAATTCTAAAGGTCATTGGTGCATTTTCCACATAGCTCTTTTGTCTGCTTTGTGCAGCTTGCATTCTGTCTCTAATTATCTAGACTTTATTGTTAATTTCTTGAAGCATATCAGGTCCAATGATTTGTTCATTCCCTATATTGTCCCAATAAATTGAGGATCTATACTTTCACCCATAAAGTGCCTTATAGGGAGCCATTTGAATAGTGTTATGATAGCTAGTATTATATGCAAACTTTATTAGCAATAACTGGTCATCTCAATTTCTTATAAAATCTAGTACATATATCCTCAACATATTTTCTAATGTTTGAATTGTCCTATCTGATAATCCATCCATTTGTGGCTGATAAGCAGTAATGAACTTCAACTTCACGCCCAATGCTTCTCACATTGTTTACCAAAATCTTAATAGAAATCTTGAGTCTCAATCTAGGATTATCAAAACTAAAACTCCACGTAAGTGCACTATCTCATTCACATATAGGGTTACCAATTTTAATAAAGTCATTCCAAAATGAAATGGTAGAAAGTAAGTCAATTTTGTCAATCTATCTACTATGACCAATACTGCATTATTCTTTTTCTGTATCCTAGGTAACCTAATTATAAAGTCCATCATGATATGTTCCCATTTCCATTGAAGTATAGGAAGTGGTTATCACAATCCTCCTAGCCTCTGGTGCTTTGCCTCTACCCTTTGACACATAATACATTGCATGACAAATTTAGCAATGTCCTTTTTCATCCTTGGCCACTAAAACATCAATTTCACATCCTTATATGTTTTATTACTTCTAAGATGGCTTAAATAACTCATATTGTGTGTTTCTTCCATTATCATTTTTCATATCTCCTCATTCTTTAGGATGCATACTCTATTTTTGAATCTCATGATTTGCTCCTCATCGAGCACAAAATCAAGATGTCTTTCCAAACTATCACTAATGATTTTAATTTCTGCATCCCCTGCCTATGCCTCTTTAATCTAGTCCACTAGTGTAGTTCATGCAGTCAACTCACCAAATCAAGCTCATTCCCATATACTCTTATTTCTAGTTCTAAGTTTCCCATATCTTTAAGGATCTCTTTCTTATTTGTCATCATAGTCGCTAAGTTTTCACACCCCTTTCTACTCAATGCATCTACAACCATATTTACTTTAACGGGGTGGTAGTGTATCAGTAGATCATAATCCTTTAGTAACTCCAGCCACCGTCTTTCCGCATATTCAACTCCTTTTGCATGAAAATGTATTTTAAACTCTTATGGTCAATGTAGATTTAGCATTTATCACCATACAAATAATATCTCTAGATTTTTAATGCGAATACAGCTACAACAAGTTCAAGTTCATAGGTTGGATAATTCCATTCATATGGTCACAATTGTCATGATTCGTAGGCAATTAGTTTACATTTTGCATAAGTATGCATTCTAAACTATTCTTGGATGCATCACCATATATGGAGTACCCACTAGTTCTAACTAAAATAGTTAGTACTAGTGTTGTTACCAATCTTTTCTTAAGCTCTTCAAAACTCTTTTCACATTGATCATCCTAATTAAACTTAACACATTTCCATATCAATTGAGTCAACGACATTGCAATCTTGGAGAAGTCTTGCACAAATTTTCTATAGTAGCTCGCCATGCTAAGAAAGCTTCTTGATGGGATCTACGGTAATCCTAGAACCAAACACAATATGAATAAGGAATCCAACTTATTGTAACAAAAAATTGCACTTTTTCAATTTGGCATACAACTATTGATCCTTAAGTGTTTTTAACACCATCCTCAAATGTCTTGCATATTCTTTTTTATCTTTAGAGTATACCAATATCTCATCTATAAATACCACAACTAATTCATCTAAGTACTCCTTGAAAACTCTATTCATTAGATCCATGAATATAGTTAAGGCATTTGTCAAGTTGAACGGCATTACCAAAAACTCTTAATGCCCTTATCTTATTTGAAATGTTGTTTTTAATATGTCCAATTCATGAACTTTCAACTGGTGATAGCTAATTGTAAATCGATCTTGGTGAATACACTAGCTCCTTTCAATTGATCGAACTAATCATCAATCTAGGGTAGCGGATATCTGATCTTTACAATCACCTTATTTAACTCTCGATATTTAATACACAACCTCTTGCTCCCATCATTCTTCCTTACAAACAACTCTAAGGTACCCCATGGAGATATACTATGCCATAGAAAACCGTTGTCCAACAATTCTTGTATCTAACTCTTCAATTCTATCAACTCCATTGGTGCCATCTAATATAGTGCCTTTGATATTGGTTCAGTTCCTAGTGCAACTTCTATACCAAACTCAATTTCTCTATCTAGAGGTAGACCTAGTAATTCTTCTAGAAACACTTCTCAGTATTCACACACTACAAATATATCTTCCAATTTAATTTCTTCCTTTCCTATGTCCATTATCGAAGCCAGATGTCCAATAAATCCACTTCTTAGTAATTTCCATGCTTTGCTAGCCACAATTAGTCATGGTGCTTGGCGAACAGTAATCCTTTGTAACTAAAGGAGTCTTCTCTAAGGATTTTAAATTCTACAACATTCCTTTGGTAGCTCAAATATGCATGGTGCCTCATCAACCAATCCATGCTAAGGATTACATCATACCCCTTCATGTCTAACACTACTAACTTTGTTGCTAGTCACCTAAATTCTATAACTGCATCACTTGTTTCTAACTTATAACTATCTTTTCTCCTCCAGATGGTGTAGACATTACTAGTTGATATTGCAAATTTCTTACCGACATATTCTTATCCTTTGCCCATTTTTCTAATGCATATGAATGTGTTGCACTAGAATCAAATAAAGTATAAGTAAGGTTATCCCTTATTCATACCATACCTGAAGTAGTCATGCATAACATGTTTTAACTAACTATTTCACAATAGCAAGGTGTCATGAATGAACATACTTTACAAGATTTATAAATGAGTGGTAGTTTATTAACTGACCTACAATCACTTTATCATAGGCAACCTCTAATTACTACACTGCAAACACTCTTACTTAGCCTTAAGTTCTTTGGCCTCCTTTGTGAGGATTAGCATTATTATTGTTGTTGTTGTTGTTTTTCCTAGGTTCTAGTTTAGTTGTTGGGGTTAGTGCCAGATTGGTTGGTACTTCAGCTCAACATTGGGCTATGGTGTAGCTAAGTTGGCCACATTGATAGCATCTCACATCCTTAAGTTGCTAATACTGTCTCACCAAGTACCCTACCTCTCGATATCTATAGCATTTCCCATGTAGTTTGGGAAATTCATCTACTTGTGGTTCTTATGGCATTGCCAAGGTGTATGTACCATTCCTTGCTACCCTTGATTAGTTGCAGGAGGCTAATAAGACTTCTGAATCCTACCTAAAGGTTAATAGGGTCTTTAATTCCCAATTGGTGGTTGATATGTCCTCGTACCTTTTCCTTTGTTTTTCTTTTGCCCAAAACTTGGGCCTCCCTTTCTCTTACGAAATGAACTTTCTACACACTTCATATCACGCACTTACTCCAGTATATGTATCTCATTTACCGCATCCACATACCTATTTACATGTACTCTCTTTAGCTCAGCCTAATAACAAACATTTAGCCTTATTTTGAAATTGTCAACTTTTTTTCTCCTCATCATTTTGATATGATAAGGGGGCAAACTTCAAGAGTCAATTAAAATCTTGCTTATACTCTTGCATACTTCATCCTCTTTGCTTCCATTGATGGAATTTCTCTCTCATTTTATTCTTAACAGTAGTAAGGTAGCATTCATTCATGAATGCATCCGTAAAATCATCTTAACTTAGGGGTTCTTGAAGTGACTCTCATTGAGTTACCCACCACTCATGAGCTATATCATCTAGAAGTATTGAGGCGTAATCTACTTTCTTATTATCAGGTACTTTGTTGACTTAGAAGGCTCTCTCTATTGACATAATCCATTTATTTGCAGTAATGAGATCCGAGCCTATTCTACTAAAAGGCTTAATAATTCTTTATACTCAAGCAAGCTTATCTCTATTGAAACCTATGGCAACTGTGTTAGCCTACATCTACAATACTATTACCACTTGATCCAATTGGGGTTGTGGAAGAGGAGGTGGTAGCATGTCATTATCCCTTTGTTCCTCCTAAATAGGGATGGTACGTGATTGTCTACATCTCCATGGTGGCATCTCTAAATAATATACTACAATAAAGATATTGAAATTCGGTACTTACTCATATTTAGTAGTTGTATCATTATTACATAAGTAAGGGATAATTTAAACACATCAAGATATCCTAACTACCCCAAACAATCTCATGAACATGTTAATTTATAAATTTTAGCCTAGCTCTAATACCACCCTATAGCGACCCATCTCTTAAGGCTAATTTGTTTAATATACTGGAGCCTAGCAGATGAATTACTATGCCGATCTCGAGTTCATGATAAGGCTAACTGGAAAACTGAGAACAATTAAAATTTACAATATTACATAACTATATAAAAGCACAAAAGCATCCTTTAACTTGTGTAACAAAAAGGCATTGTACTACTCGAGTCCATCGAAGTGACAAAAATAAACATAAAATGACTAGTCTTTCTATATTTATTTATATCATAACATGTGATCCTTGCTCTCAATATTCCCATCCCAAGCCTAAACTCTAGCATTAGCTCCATCGTTATAACCTGAGGTTAGAACAAATCTAATCCCTCAACATCAAGCTAAGTAAGCAATAAACAATCAATAAACAATACGCAATGATTAAAGCACATCAAGATTAATTCAGTACTAACTTTATGATTATATTAACTACCAACCACACAAGCCGAACTGATCTTCATGTAATAGGACAAGCAATTGATACTTATGCATGTAGTGAGATGCCATGCTAATACACATAACATGTACTAGCTAATATTCTAATCGAGCATTGATGAGCGGCCCATAAGCAACTCCCGAACAATAATGGTGGCACTTAGAGACTCCCAAGCAATAATTGAGCACCTAGAGGCAACTCTTGAACAAAACATATAAGCAGCACTTAACAACTCAAAACCGAGCATACTTCTATATGTTGAAAACTGAGCTTTATAAATTGGAGCTTTTCAAATCTATCACCCGTAGGTCCATTTAGAGTATTAAGCTTTAAATATGACTTTCAAGTCATTTTTCTTAAAAGGCTTTTAGACATGACCCTTGAGTCTTATAAGCAAAATCAAGCTTTATAAGATATAACTTTTAGGCTGCTTTCATGCCATGAATGCATGTGATGTAAATTATTTATTAATAACCGAGTAATAATTAATAGGCATGCACAAGTCAATTTAATAATAATTACCGAGCAACAACTATCCATAAGCCGTGTCTGCAATTTAAAAGAACGTACCAATTGAAACACCCATTTATCAATTTATGATAATCACACTTGCATTCACAATTTATACGATATCACAACACAACAAATAATTCTAAGCTCAAATCATTATATCTAAACTATGTCTATCATATACTCTTACTAATAAGCTATACGACAATCAAACATTACAACAATTATTTATAAATTTGTTAAGTCTTATGACTCACTTCAGTGAAGTTAGAGTAACTTATTTAAATAATGAGTGGCCATTAAATTTTACAGCCACTTTGCATTATAACAAGAAAAGGGGTGCTCATAGAATGCTCCTAGTGATCTTTGTAATTGTATTTGTCTATAGGAAGATCTACTCTATTTCTAATGTCACATGGGAATTCCAATTTTAATAATACTGTAAGTTTTTACAAAGGAACTCATTCCGTTAACGTGTCCAAAACCCCAGTCTAAATATATACATATATTTTAAGTTGATAAAATTTCTCCATACATGTATATAGAAATCTTCTACTTAACTCCTTAACTTGTCCTATCTATCATATCTATAACTTCCAGTTCATTTTTCTCTATTATAGTTACTTACCAAGTCTCATGGAAATTTGTAGAATTCTAGAAAGTATGTTTGTAAAATTCTATAGTCATCATTATTATTATTGATTTCTTTTTATCAATATCACCATCCTCACGACTATCCTTATTTAGTACCCATACTTTCCCACTTACGTTTATGTTTTCTCAATTATGGAGGATATAGACATTCCAAGAATGTAGAGATGTTTTCTTTGTAATCAAATATATATATATAGACAAATACATTCACATGTACAAAATTATAGAAAAATAATAACAATGAAATTTACACTAAACCATTCAAAAGACCCGAACAAAACTAGATTGGATTATTACATGAAACATGATACAAACTCTCCAAACCATGCCTCTTAGGCACACTTGACTCAAAAAAATGATGCGCTAGCTTTTAATATATAAAGGTCTTTCTTTTTCTATATTTTCCATGCAAGACTTACAATTTGGTATAGAGTTTGCTTTTGCAAATTGTAGTTGTGAAAAAAGGGGAAATCACCAAGGTTCATGTGATTTTTCCCCTTCAATTTCACTTCCAATCTTCATAAACTTACCATGTTTTGAACCTTTTACAAGTGTATATTGAGATTAGATAAAAAAATTTCAAGAAAATTGCCTAAACACACTCATAACTTAGATCAAAATGAACCCCCATAGGTCTATCACAATTTTTACATCAACAACAACTTATTTTTGCTCGACTTTTATCTTCGATCTCCTTACTCAAATCACCTCCAAACTAAAAGAAGATGTTATTTCAAGAAACTAATTCATAACACCTTTCTACCCATCCAAAAATCCTTGAAAAAACAAGCCTAAACCATGGTCAAATGATGTATTATAGAGGCCTTCTAGCTGCAAAAATGCAATAGCATATTTCAAACTTAAAGTTGATTCTTTAAACATTTCTAAGCATTTTCTTTCAATTAAATTGCTTTACATACCTTCTAATATGTATTAGGTTTTACTCCATGCGACTCATACGAAGATTCATCCATAGAAATCCAAACTTTATTAGAATTAATCATACATATTCATATACATAATAGTGCAAATTTGGAATGAAGAGTACTCAAGTTTTGGATCGACTTCTTACTATGCAATTAAAGTTAAATCATATCGATGAGCCGATCTTTTAGTTTTCTATGTCTATAACACTATAGTGGTAGTAGCTCATCGATTGGTGATTAGAGGAGTGAGAAATCAACACTCAAAGTGGAGGATGTAATGTAACACCCCACCTTTTAGGTATCTACTTAAATTTTTTTCTTTATTTTTGGTACTTGAAGATGGTTTATTACTAGCATCCTTGAGTTAAGGATAAGGTAGAATTTGTACTACACCTATTATTTTACAATATGATGCTTTTGTTCCTAAAATACTTTTCATTTGATATACAAGCAATAGTGGAAATCTTTTATGACAATGAGTCAAACCCAAAGTATCACAAGTGTAAATCCTTATACTATACATAACTCATATTAGAATATCTCTATAACATATAGACTCACATCTAAAGATCTACACATTTCTTTTATAATCTCCTATTGAGGCCATTACAAAATAACTTGATAGTTTACTTGTAGAGCTCCTTCTTAATGCTTAAATCCAAGTTTCTAACTATTTGCCCCTTAAGGAAATTCATGCCTCTCAATAGTTTCATAGTCTTCTTGCTCTTATGATGTGATATCCAAGCTAACTTCTTTCAAAGCCTAAGAATAAGAAAACTTATCCCCTTAGCTTACTATAAGCTAAGTGTGAGTGGATAGACAAATAACAATACAAATAGAATCACATCTTAAATACATAAGCAATTCACCAAGTAGTTGCAATACACTTTGATTCAAACAAGCAATGCAAATGTAGCAAACATGTGACTTGCTAATGTACATGACATACATCGACACCAATATCTTAACCTAACCCCAGGCCAAGACCTAAACATCCAGGTAGTCAACATTGCCAAGCATTTGAACTATCTAATTTAGGAACCTAAGAAAGAGTTTAGCAAACTCAACCTAGCCTAAGCTTTATAATTCTATATACTTGAAAACCAATCTCTCTAAACCAAGATGTTTGCATTACAAAACCAAACTTCTAGAAACTATATTGTTTGCTTAACAAGAACTTGGTTTTCAAAATAAAGCTTAACTAAGTAAAATCTGAGTTTCAAGAAACTTGACCCATAAGTCCATTTCATGCCATGCCATGAATGCAATGTTCGCATACTAATGAAGACCAAGCAACTATCAAACAACACAAGCAAGCTTATTCAACCATTTATTACTAGAGCCTTTCCTTTATCTCTAAACCCTGGTATAAGGTTCACTTAAGTGAACACCTTAGGAGATAGGGTTAGTACCTAGTTCTTTATTAAATTAGTACAACATTTACAACCAAATATACGACATAGCAGCAAGCACGAAGCTCAAAATTACAACATTGTTCAGAACATAATAAATAAGTACACAATAGCAACCACGATTCATCTTGCAATACGTTAAATCGATGCATCATACTAGCATCCAAGCATAACCAAGATAATAAATCAAGTAAGTTAATAGCACACCACACATAGAGTAAATATAATCTACTCTAGAACATAAGTATCCACTTACCTGAGCCACTTAGTAAATTCCCAAAGCTTACTCTTACATTCGAAGCTCTTCTTAAGCCCGCTTCACCTAAACAAAACGTATACGACACCGAAGTCAATATAAGTTAAGTATAAGCAAGGTTACTAACTTACTTACACTTTGAGGTCCAAGTCTTGGTGCTATTCTTTTTATGGTAACTTTGGTTGTAGATACTTTTTGACACAATTTCTAACCTAATTCCTAACTTACCTTATATACACAAGATCTTTCCAACGTACTTTCTAACATAGTTTCCAATCTCCTCAACATTATATAATATTATTATATCACATTTCCTTATCACACTACTCTGATCCTAAGATAAAAAAAACTTTAATAAAACACTTGTTATATGATCAATTGCTATAATACTATTAATGTATCATTTAGGTTAACTTTATGGCTAAACGTATATAAAGGTCATAATGAATTATTTTGAAAATACATATATGTAATCAGAATCAACCAATCCTCTGCATCAACTTGTAATCTAGGTTTTGTATATCAAGTTATTTCATGTTTTCATTTATTGAGCATTCTGACACACATTCTAATCTATACAATACACTCCTTAAATAATCAAATCACACCTACTCTCCCGTTTCCACCCTCCACTAGACCAATCCAATATTCCAAAACCCAATTATAACCAGATGGTGATACAGGCAAATCAAATTACTTGAAGAAACATAACTTTCATATACTTCCAACTCACTATTTTCATGTCAAACCAAAATTACCCGAAATCGAACTTCACAGTTTTTCAAAAATATTTACACATCATTAAAATAGATCCTTTGAAAAACTTATATACAAAAATTGAAGTAGAAACTATATCATTCACTATTTCTAAAATTTATTACAATATTTGTTTTTAGGCACCATTTCTTAAGGGACCCATATTTTTGCTTTGAATCTCAAAAATCTAGTTTGATATTTAGATTCAACATGCAAAAATACTAGTGAAAACCAAGTTTCATAATTTTTTAACAACATTTGATATTTTTAGTAAATTTAAGAACTTACATGCAAAAAGCACCATATGCTTATTCATCGAATTCTGTTGACCATTCGGCCTCCCTTCACTATCAAAAATGTTCCTCTCTTCGCCACTCTTTAGATCCATCAACCCCATGATGCCAGAACATTGTTTGTCATCTCACTACATCAAAATTAGCCTAAGGCATCAATAAAATTAGTTGTTTTTACCTTTAAATTCGTTACCTAAAGACATATGCAACAAAATTTCCACCGTTACACTAAGTGCTCGTTGCTTAAAATGTTAGGCAATGAATATTTTGCTTAATGCAACATCATATGGGTGTTGCATGACTAAATTGGATGTATATAATTATGACATTAATGCCACAAATTTTTATCCAAAGGCAATGACACTCTACTATTAAAGCAATGCCTTAATTAAATAAAGATAATGCTATATAAAATTGGACAATGGCTCATTGAAACTATATGCAAAATAATTTATTCTTTTTATATCAATTTTTATGGGTAATAACATATGTGACATCACTATTATAAGCATTTGTTTTTATATTATATAAGAAACAATATTTTTATTGGTGCAATATTTAAATATGGAAGCAATTTTTTTTTTCTTTTCTTTTCAATATTGCTCCTATGTTAAACATTTCCAATAACTTATTAATTAATGCATTAAGCAAAATAGATAAGGCTTATTAAATAAGCAAAAATATTTACATCAAATGAAAAGTTACTAAATCATAATACTACTTTCTCATAGTAACTTAGCTCCATTCATTTATAAGAACAACCACCTGCAACAATAAAGTCGATACAAGACCTAAACACTAAGCAGTTGTTTAGCCACTAATGAGGCTAAAACCAAAACAAACACAAAAGAAGGGAATTAAATCCCAAAACTCTATGAACATAACCCTACAGGCATTAACATAAACATTAACAAAAAGATTATACAACCAAAAAGTTTTTGTTGATCATTCATCTTCAAATCCTTAAGCATTTTCACTATGAGCAATGTCTTGCAAAAGGGAAAAAAGAAAAAGATAAACCATAGTAAAATTACTTTTAAAGGAAGTTATACATAATTGATTGCTTAATTGAAAAGGGCAAATATAATTAGTTTTATTACTAATTTACAAGAGACATAAGTGTGTACATATGTAATAATACGTATATAGCAACAACTTTTTTTTTTTTTAAATCCACCATAATCGATGCATTGGTATGATTCATGCCAAACAACCATTATACATGAAACTATGAAACTGAGAACAAAGAAAATGTAATTTCCATATATATAAGTCTTCTACATAATTCCTGTGGTGAAACTTAACTATATGGTAGAAGAAATCGATAAATCCTAATTTATCAACTAGCAGAGTGCAACAATATATCTCCAACCTTCCAATCTAGAGTACCAACACCAGTCAAATCTTATTCCACAAATGGGATAAGCCATTAAGCTCTATCATAACTTTAGGATTCCTGTCTAAATATGAGAAACAAGTAGATAGGCTATACATATAAACAACGCCAATCATACATGTCTTATAGCATAACATTAAATTATAAACTAAGATTGTTGAAATTTACTCCAACTACAATCACACTATTTATGAACCTCTAGAATATTTTCATGCCTATTGTTGAGAATAAAACATCTATTTTCTCTTTTTTAAATCTCAATTGTATTGTCACTTATGTGTCAAAATTATAATAAATTGTCACTACTCCGATATTCTTACAAATAAGTCACACTAGGAATGAGTTGCCTAAATATCATGCATGCTAAATAAAGGTTACTTTGACAATTATGGAAGCTCGTTCATTGTAAGGAGAGGAAATTAGGAAATATAATAAAAAAGATTTCAAGCCATTTGAATATTTTCTCAAAAGGAAGACTAGCCATTTCTTAGTAAGCAAAGGCTAAATTCATATCCTTTTAGGCATGCTAGGGGAAACTATATTTTCTTTTAGACCTAAACACCATTTGTTTGCCTCAAATACTATGACATTTTCAATTTTTTTTCCTAGAAAAAGCAAAAAGAAAAAAGGCCACAAATTTATTATGTACATGGAATTATTAATAGCCTACAAGAAAAATACATGCTTTATTCAAAAAACTTTCTTCACCAAAAAATAGATATGCATGATGGGAAAGGCTCTAAGATATCTAAATTTGCTAAAACTCTGAAGATATTTAGTTAAATTTAATAGAATTGAGATATTACAATATAGAGAGGACTAATTCGGGGGAAAACTATCAAATTCATTAGAATTACAGCCACGTAATAGCAAAAAGGAACATTTTACAATCAAAATGAAACCATATGGCCCATCTAAACTTTATTCATCCCTAGAAGATAAGCAAATAATCAGTTGCTCATCAATAAAGACAAGACCTTTCATTTTCTTCCTTCATTCATCAACCCATCAAATATTTGAAATCCAAAATCCTACTAATTCTAACATATGACCAAAATAAAAAATAAATAAATAAAAAAGAGGAAAAATGAACAATCAAGTCATATTTCATTTAGCATAATATAACTATTGCAAATCACCAATTGAATATGTACCTTAAACTAAAAATAAATAAATAAATAAAAGATTCTAAAAAGTACCTATTGAGATTTATGATTCGTACTTATGGAGCCTCTTTGTTGACTAGAAGGGTGCAAAAGGTCATGCAATTCTTGAGGAACACCGAAATCTAGATTATTATACAATAGAAAAGTAAATGCAAATTGAAACCTATCAAGCTTGCCTTCTAAATTTTTCACCATATTGATATCATCTTCTTCTAGACTCTTTTTGCTATTACATATTGCTCCTTCTTTTGAACTCTTATATGAAATGCCCTCACCAAAAAAATGCATTCTTGTTACTCTTTTCTGGCCTATTACTTCAACAAACCCTTTTTTATGCTCAAAGTTTTCTCAAACTTTCAATTGTATTTCTTGAAGCTACTACATTTAGGAAAAAGAAAAATTAGTATATACTTAAAATACAAGTAAAGAGTTAAATGGTGCATCAAAAATAAACTAACAGATTAATAAAAATACTCTAAAAGTTTCTTAAAAAATAATGGAAATATCATAAATATTGTTTCACTTACAATTTTTTCAACAATATCTTTGTCAAGTTGTGCTTCTCTTCTTACTCTTCAAGTCTCAAGGAACATCTTAATGCTGGATGGTTTCTCTCTTCTCTGCTTTTTAGGCATCTAAAAAATTAAGAAGAAATAAAACTAACATATAAATTGAACTTCATTTAAATATATAGAAAAGAAATAAAGGGTAGAAAAGAAAATTAAGCCACATTGTTTCATAAAACTAAAGTTTCATAATGTATCTAAAATATTACTAGATAATCATTGGACATGTTAAGACTTTGGATCATCATCACAAAGTTGCAAGTCCTAGTTCTATAGCAGAGCTAAAAGAGGTCTCACTAGTTGTTTAGTTATCATTCATCAACTAAACAAGCTGACATTATCACATAATAGCATGCTATGACACTTTTTATTCTATATAGTAATGTAAGTAAGCTCCTCAGACAAAATCATCCTCAAAATTGGAATAGCACAACTTGACATAGACATGAAAAGAAGTCCAATTTCAATATGCTGATAGAGGGTGAAACAGTAATCAAGGCATAAAATGAGAGAGCTTAATATACACTCCTAAGAATATAATATTAAAGTATACAGTTTAATATAAACTTACTACATCAACATAAAAAACTTACCAATTCCTCTCTAACCTATATGAAACTTTTGGGACCAACCCTATGTGCATTTCTCAGCTTCTTATGGTTCTCCTTGATTTTTTTGCTTATGTCCTATAGTTTGGAAAAAAAAGCTCAAAATGGATATTTACTATAGTAAGTTAATTATATTTGACTATATATGAAAACTATACCTTAACTTCTTCCTTCCCGATATCAAAGAAGTTTTGTGAAATGGGATAGGGGATAATATTGGGTTGATTTTTGTACTCTTTTTGCAAAGTTCTTATACTTGGTGAGGAACTTCTTCTTGACTCATGATTTGTACACTCTCCATGAAGCTGTAATGGTATTTGATACCCATTTATTAGTACCTTTCAGTACAATATACTTGTCCTGCAAATAGTATATAATGAATTAGTAAGTGAGTTGCAATCATTTTAAGAACATGAGAGAAAGTATAAACATAGGCATACATTGACATATTTCCACAATCCATCTTTTTGCTTTTGTGGAATTTTAGCCCAATTTTCAATTGTAAGTGGAACAAAGTTTGAGTCATAGGCCATCGATCCAAGGAAATGACTAAATTCATTACATATTCTACCATCTCCAGCTGTACTTTATCATTAATAGTTTTAGTGTCATGCTCTTCAAATCCTCAAGCATAGATATGTGAGTGAGTGGATGGCCCTCTTGTATTTTTCTTATAAGAACTTAAAACAAATTCGTAACTATATATTTAAAAAAAATACTATAAAGTATTTATAGAACTAATTATTTGTATGTAAGTAAATAAAATTATAAATACAAAATTATATCTTTATTTACAACTTCAACTCCATTTTCCTCGGCATCATCACTTTCACTTTCACATTTTCTCAAAAAATCATTTCTTTTAAGTCTTCATTCTCACTCTCATCACCTTCAAATTCAACGCCAAAAATGATTTCCTCATCTTGAGGATTCCAATCTTCATCACTATCTTCTAAAACTGCATTATGTGTTGATTTTTCCTTATTTCTATGAAATTGCCTCACTACCACTTTTTTGAATATGAGTTAGGTTAATAGTTTTGTAACATCTTTCTTGATTTCTAAAAAAGAGGCCTCTTAATAACAATTGTTACTACCTCACAAATTGAATGGGTTTTTTTCATAAGACTAGTCTTTTTTAGGGGACTTATATGTATCAATCGATCTATAGATCCAATAAGCATATTTCGTTTCTCCCATATTTGTGGATTCTTTGCTTATATTTGTGCTTTCATTTTCTTTGCAAGAAATCGGGTTTTCTTCATATTTGCAAAACATATTTAAAAAAATTGTCTATTACATTCATACGATTAAATATACCTTAAAAACTTCACAATATGTTGCTTTAATCACATAGGAATAAATTGGTAATATTAAGAGAGTTTTAGGTGGCACAACAACTTTAATGTTTTAGTATTAAGATAAATATATTACAATGTGTTTACATCGTACTATCCTTTTCCATTCTTAACCAAATATAAAGAATAATAAAATATAGGTAAAAAGGAAAAACAAAATAGTAACAAAAAAAAAGGCATTATGGTCAAAGCACTAAAGAATTCAAGCTTGTTTACATGTACATTCTATATAAAAACTTTAGAGAAGAAAATAGAAAAGAAATTATTCTTCGCCAAAAATTATCAATAATGGGATAAGAAGTTGGTCCCTACTAATTTGAATGAAATGTTTATTCACCAAAAACAATTATCCATAAATAAATAAAAACAAAACATAATTTACAATCATAATTACATTTGTATTAGGGCAAACAGATCATGTTTTATCTTTTTCCTCTACTCCTTATCACCTATTGCAGTAATTTCTCTATCCTTCGATTAATGTTGTCGATCAATTGATCTCAAAAGTAGTTTATTGCTAATAGCACCACATCTAATAGTTAGTGCATAAAAGTTGTTATAGGAATGGGAAGATCTTTGAATTTTAGGTTTACATTTAACAAGATCCTACTTTACTCAAAGCTTATCACTTTTTTTACCTTTCCTTCTTATCTTAAATCACAAATTTTAGGCTTGTTTAAAGAGAACCCACTAAAATATTTTAAGGGAATATCTATGGAAAAATAGGGGTTTTTTTTCCCCTTTTTCTCATTCAACATATAAGCACAATTAAAGGATAGTGTTATAGTGATTGCTATTCCTATTTTTGACCCTACTAAACTAGTTGCACATATGACCCATAACTTACATACACCACTAGTTGACAGATATTGCACATGTTCCTGAAAGGCATATTATAATGCATGAGTAAAGACACAAACAAATGCCATTACTTAATGGGCATGACAACTACATGATGCAAAATTTAATAAAACCAATCTAACAAAGCACACACTTCATGGATCTTATAGTTGTTTTTCCTTTCTACATATATAAACACATGCAAAAGGAGTGATTTTTAGGACGTGTTATTAGACCAATCACACTTAACATTACTTCTCCCTTCGAGAAATGTGTCTAACCTCACACACATTCTTATTGCTAAGGAGTCTACCCATATGATAGGAATTTCATTAAAAAAAGATCACCCACTTCCAAATTAACATCCTTATTTTTTACATTATATGTAGACTTCATAGTGTCTTAAGCTTATATTAATCTCATTCTCAAATCTTTCAAGACCTAGTCTCTTTCCATTATGCTTGCTCTACTACAATTTCAGCTGAAACAAGATAGTAGGCAAGAAGACATAGCAGAGCTCTACTATACATTGTAAGGTGCAACTTTCAAAGTCAAGTGATACCGCACATTATAACAATATTCAACCCAAAAATCTATTCTATCCAACCTCTTTGTTGGTCCCATAATAATCTGAATTACTCTTATAATCCCATAAATGTATAACCTTTACAAAATCAACCCTTCTTCATGACTTCCTCCTTCAATTTTGTTCCCTTTTCTCTATAACTTTAATCTCTATTCTAATTTTTTTTTTTATAAGTCCATACAAATAACCAATTGTCTATACTAGGTTCAATTGTTTTGCCACCATTTGAACATGCTACTCAATTTGTATTTTAACCAAAAAAAATTTGAACAATTCCTTAATCCGAACTAAAATCTTTCATATTTCCAACATAATAAGTAAATTATCCTTCAATTTAAACAAGAAAAAAAAAAGGAATAAAAAAATACCCATTTGATAGAGCTAGATTGCAATATTATAAAAGAGTGACCATTCCTTGAAAAATAATGATTTCATCTTAGTTTCCCATCAACCATTGCATGCATCATAAACAAAGAACATCCAATGGTACTATACTGCCCTCCAAGCAATATTTCTTTTGGTAAATGGATTAGTAAATGAACCATCATATCAAAGAAACTTAGTGGGAAAATTCTCTCAAGTTCACAAAGTGTTTCTACGATTTCATTTTGCAAGCAATGAACATCTTCTAATTTGATAACCCTACTACATAAGTATCTAAAAAAAGATCCTAACCTAATTAAAACAACTATTACATGTTTTGGCACTATCCTTCTCACTGCAACTTAAAGAAGATAGTGCATGATGAAATGTGCATCATGACTTTTATATCCAGATATTCTCTTTTCCTTGAGATCAACACACCTTAATATATTTGATGTAGACCCATCAAAAAGCTTCACCTTTTTTAAAACACTGCAAAATACATTTTCTCTTTCTCAATCATCAAAAAATATACCATAACAAATCACATGTTTTTGGTTGTAACTCCTTTCTAATGCCCATATCAAGTAGATCTAGATGAGTATTTGCATCATCTTTAGTCTTTCTAAGAACGTTAAGCAATGTATATAACATGCTCTCACAAATATTTTTCTCAATATGTATCACATCAAGATTATGACTTGTTCTATTATGTTCCCAATAAGGCAACTCAAAAAATATAAAATTTTTTCTCTACGGTCCATCATGTATAGCCAAATTTTGTTACTTTCCAAAGCAATTAGGAAAATCACATTCATCATAGAATATTGCTGTTCCTTAGAGGGGCTTTAGCGCTACTCTACACTCAATGGTTCCATTAAAAGAATTCTATTCCTGATGCCATGAATGGTTAGAATCTAGAAATCTATGATGTCCCACGTAACATCCCTTTCTACTATAGCTTAGATATAGATACCATGTCTCATAATTATAACATGGACATGCAAGTTTCTCTTTTATGCTCCGCCTAGACAACATTGCATAGCTAGGAGAGTCACTTATTATCCATAACAGTGTAGCATACATTTTAAACATATGATTACTTATTACACCATATGTAAAAACTCTAGAAAACCATAACTCTTTTAGCTCTTCAATTAATGGCCTTAAGCATATGTTAATATTGTTTTTAAGGTCCAAGTATGAGTAGGGACAACATAAAATACTCAGATTTCATGTACATCCATGGAGGTAAATTGTCTGTTATCAACACAGTTGGCCAAGTGCTATAAGAAACACTCATGGTTCTAAAAGGATTAAAACCATCAAAAGTTAAAGAATGCCTCAAATTAAGAGAATCTTTGGCAAACTCAAGGTAAGTTGAGTTGAAATCTCTCCAAGCCTCACCATCAGCTAGGTATCTTAGATTTCTATTATCAAACCTCCCATTCTTATGCCATCGCATAAAATGAGCAGTCTTTAATGATATGAACAATCTTTGTAATCTTGGACGTAATGAAAGTACCTTAGTTACTTGCTTAGAATCTTAGTTTTTTTTGCATAAAGAATCGTTGCCACCATTATTTACACTTGCAACATAACTTTCTTTTCCAATAAGATGTACCACATACTCGACAAGATTCTCTATCTTATCCTCCTTCCAATAGAGCATGCAATCATTAGGACATACATGAATTTTCTTATGGTTAAGTTCAAGGTCTTTAACCATGTTTTTAGCATTTTTGAAAGACTCAAGAAGCTTTACTTATGGAAATGCTTCTCATAACTCTTTCATGAGAGTATTAAAATAAGTATTACTTACTCCATAAAGATATTTTACAAGGTATAATCAAATGGTGAAAAAAAGTTTTGAGAATTGCTCGTATCCAAACTATAACTCTTCATCAGTTTCCTTGAGTAAATCAAAGAACTTCATCAGGTCCATCTAAAACTCCATTATTAGATTTATTAGCTTTAAAGTATCATGGATTAATCCTTCCATATAGAAAGAATGTCTTTGCAAACTATTGCCTTTGTGTTGTTAGGATTTATAAAACAATAATTTACTTTTAAATAATTGATTAATGGAGTTGAAATCATGTCAATTTAATTTCATCATAACAACAAATAAAATATCAATATTAAAAAAGGTTATCTTTTTAAATTATCCTTTAAAAAATGGCTATCTTTTTAAATTTATTCTCAAACATTTATAAATATTTTCAATGACTTCCAATAGTGATATACTTATTTTGTTTGTTACAAAGTTGTTTGTGTATCTAGGAGTTTTTTATAACTTCAATCTTTGTTTACATTTTTAACTCTAACTAAAATCTATTTTGTTGGGTTCAATTTAGGAAAGAAAATCACTTATTTATTTTTATTATTATCTCTAACGTAATATTTCAATTATAAAAAATCTAACATAAATATTTGTTTTTTTTTTAAACACTTTGTGGTGATGCTTATTGTGAATTCAAATGATTACAAAGATGCAATTTATGGAATCTTCTTATATTTATCCTTTTTTAATTATAATTCCTACATCACAAATATGAAGTGATGATAAACCTATGAAAGCATTATAGTTAAACTAAAATTATACTATAAGTGAATGGAAATATCTCCAAATTAGTACATAATATTTTTTGTGTAAAAACGCAATATTGTCACTCTAAGTTTAACTCTAACCATTAAACTAATTTCTTTTATATATATATTGTTAATGTAGGGGTTCGATTAGAGTGGTCATGTACATGTTGCATAAGTAACGTGCTACAAATGACTTCAAAGAAATAATGCGAAACTGTCACCTAAACGGATGATTAGGTGAGAATAAGGCAGAGAAGAGGAATAGGCAATCTTAATGTCTTAAATGCATAAGTGACAGGTAAAGTAGCCTTTGGGAACCTCAGGTGTTCACCTTGTAGCTTAAGCGAATGAGATCAATTCTTTGCTTGAATGTCATTTGATCTTAGAGAGCAGAGTTTTTCATAGTGGAACACCGTTTCTCCGACCTCTTTAAGAGTTCTAAATGAAAAGAAAGTGCTGGATATTTATAGGCTTTTGGGTAAGATAACATTTATCAGATCATTTCAGTGATCAATGGATGAAATGGAGCCTACTCAATTCATAGTTATCCAAAATGAGTTAGCTAATGGGCCCAAGGCTAATAACCTTCCTTGTAAGTGTATGAGCCTACTTGAGAAGGGTTGGAGGTGGACGAACTGATCTAACAATCCCTATTCTAAGCCCACCAAGCCAAATCTCCCTGAATTATCCCAAAATCGATTGGACTCCTTAAGCCTTATCACCTAATCCAAGGAGTCCAGCCTAAATAAATAATGGGTTTATCCCAGTAACTGATATAATAATTTTTAGCCCTTTATATCTTGCCTCCTGACCAAAAGTCCCTTGGACATATTGAAGGAGGTTTTAGGCATTTCTAGAAGTTGATTCTTCAACTGTTATGTAAACACACTAAATGTTGACTTTGCTTACTTGATCACTTCCAATATCTACAAAATTGATGCATCTCTTAGATCACTGGTGAGCTAAGCATAATATGCTATTATTTATTTTACTACCATATAACACATACTTCAATGTGCCTTTGTATCTCACTATTGACTTATTGCTCCCATGAGATTGATTCGCCAAATAATGTGTATGTAATGGCTCTTCTCAATATTTCTTCCTTATTTTATGATCATTGGTGAAAAAATAAAACCATAGGAGCATTCATAGAAATCTAAAGCTTTCAAAACATCTAAGTTGGCCATGTTATATGCATATATATATATATGGGTATGTGTGTGTCTCATTCATATTGGTAAATGGGACAATGCTATCATGAAGTACAACGAAGCTCTAAAGCCAAACTCCGAAGCGATGCAAAATGAAACGATAGCATTTTCCCCCTTGCAAGGATTGTAAGAGTTACATCACCCTACATAAAGATAGCATAGGGGTGTAGAGGCAACGCCCCCACGATATGGTACGGTATTTATTTATTTGTAAAACATCCATAGTTCTATATATCTATGCCCAGATTAAAAGAAAACTATGTAGCAAAGGAAAACACTATCTAATATTTTGTACTTCCCCGCACAATACATGAAATCTCCTTTAAATCTTTTCAATAACAACAAATAATATTCTTATAATATCTTATCTCCAAAACCAAATATTAACAAAAGCATTTAAATTTATCAAATCTCCAAAACTTATCTCACAACTCTAATCACATTGGCAGCAACATGTATTTATACATGTTCACAACCACTCATTGAATCTTAATACTAACAAGCTAAGACATTACTTGTTCTAACTTACTTGCTACTACGTTTTGATAGATTAGTGGAAACCAAAAAAAAGAAAATCAACAACAAGAAGTCAACGACAAAAAACAAGTTGCAATATTTCTTCTCTTCTATTTTTCTTTGACTTTTCTTTTTTTTTTTTAACTACTTGTTTCAACCCATAGCTTGTAGCTTTCATAATTTTTCTCGCAAAAACATAATGTGCACATCTTCAGCGAAGACAATCTTAACAATTATTAATCATCATAAAGGTATTTTCTTTCTTTTTTTATGATTATTATTATTATTATTTTAAATGATAGATTCTTTGCCACAATGTACCCTTTATACGAGAATCGTTAATTTCTTTTAGAAAACAAACTTCATTCCTGTGATATTTTCAAAACCATATGACCCGCACATGCTTTCCATAATTTCTTCAATTGAAAGGTGCTATCTTTTCATATATTCCATGAATTAAAAGGTGCTATCTTTCAAATTTGACATAGGATAAAGATGCTTTAACGAACCTCCCATAATTGACTTGTTGCACAAATTCTATTGGATTTACTATGTAACATTAATTTGATCAACCCTTTTTTATTATTTATTTTTTTTTAATTGGTATCCACTTTTCTCTCCCGTCAAGCCATATATTATAGTATAATAATAAATTGAATGGATCACTATTCATAAATATAAATACTAACTTGAGAAACACCAGAACTTTATCCTTGAGAATCATACAACTAAAAGATAGTAAAATGAGTAAGAACACAAGGATTCCATTATAAGAGTTGATTGCCACTAGATTCCATGCAATCATTAAGAGCATAAGAAAAAATGGGAAAGTATAATTTTTTTTTTTTAACTTTCACCTGGATGTAGGCATGCTTTTTTAACTTTCATACTATCCTGGTTTTAATAAATTAGTAAATGTTCTGTAAAATTATAAATGACGAAAGAAAAGAAAAATCAATAATACTAACACGTCATATAAATTGATAAGTAACATATAAATATCTATAAAAAATGTACCTTTTATTATTATTATTATTATATTTTTAAATAGCTCCAATGAGGCTAAATAATGAGCCTTCCTTTATTGTCAAAGAAACTTGTTGAGTATTGATTTCTTGACTTAGAGAATATATTAATTTTGTGTTCTTTTAGGAAAAGAGATGTAGACCATTTCAAGTCAAAGCATAGAAGTAGCAAAGATAAAGGACTTACTGGTGCATCAGGATAAATGTCCACCACCCATCCCATGTCCTCGAGCTAAGCTAACAGATGTTGCTTGTTTCCCAAATCTTCCACCTTCTATCTGTTGTCGCGCAATGGAATTGTTAGTTTTTCTTGCAATCTCGACGAGTACGAAGAAAGAACATAAGTTAAGGTTTTCCAAGCGGATAGCATACTTAGTGAACATCCCCTAAATGCAAATCTTCAATAATTCCTTTTCATCACACATCTTAGATGTCTAGGGTACGCTCTCTAAAGCACTCTATGTAATTCATCAAATCTTCCTTTAAGTTTTGTCAAGTTTTTCCCATATCTGTAATCGTAACCCGTTCCTGAGTGGAGAAGAATTTCTCTAAGAAAAGCTTGTACATAGTTTCTCATGAATTAATTGATTCGGAGGGGAGGTTGACATACCAGGTGTATACATTCTTCGTCATTGATTTAGAGAATTCTCTAAGCTTTAGGTCATCATCAAGCTTATAAGGCTCCAGGGTTTCAATAAATTTTAGGTGGTGTTCCTTTATACTTCCTTTTTTGCCATTGAACAACATGAATTTAGGACTTACATAGTCCTTAGGATATAGCTTTGCTACGATGCATTAGTGATATCGAAGTTTTAACTCTGTTACTCCCATAAACAACTTAGCTTGTATTTTTGTCATATAAACGTCTAAGTCTTCCTTTGTTATAAAAGAAATTTTTGGAATGAAAGCTATGGATGCAGGCAACAAAGTAAGGGCAAGATTGGGATGAGAAGTGGATCCTCCCAAGATTAGGATGGTAGGATTAGATGAAAGAGCAAGCACTCATGAAGATGAAGAGCTGCCTAAATGGACTCTTACATTCTCTGGTGCAGGAGTTAGTTGTCATGTAGGTTCTGGCGGGGGGGTTTCATCACCTCTTCCTTGATGGAGATCATCCTCAATAGTTAAAGGATTAATTGGTTAAGTTGAGGTAATAACGCTTGGTTATACAATAACCATAAGGTTTGGCAAAGCCATACCTTATTACGTAGCAGCGATGGTAGCCATCCCGGTAAGGATGGGATAGAACATAGCCATGAACTAATTTAAAGCTTTTGTAGCTTCCTGCATTGTCCACATCATCTATATGGGATCTAAATGAGCCTCAAGTGCTGAATGGTCCTGGCTAGTATTTCTCAGGCGGTGAAAGTAGATTATGCTCAGTATGCTCAACATTAGTGTTGAGCTCTTGGGATGTAGTATCAAACGTATCAGTTGTTCTCTTCCAAGGAGGTGCCATGTCTTTGCAATCACTCTTCCCCAGTAAAGTCGCCAAAATGTTGAGGGTATAAGGTTGTGATTATACAGCCACTTCCTCCTAACCAAAAGATGGTAAGATACAAGCGCGTCAATCACGTAGAATCATGTGGATCCCTGTACAGGTCCAATTTTAAAGTCCATGTTAACATACCCTATTGTATTTGTAGTTCTTTCAATAAAGCTATTTACTGCAATAGATTGCTTTACCAGGCATCGGTTGTCTATCCTTGCGGCTTTGAACGTAGACATTAGCATAATGTTTATGGAAGAGCCATTATCTATGAATGTCCTCTTAATGGAATGCTCGCTAAGCATACTCTCTACATAAAGAGGACGGTTATGATTAGGGTTCTTTACACACATGCCTGCATCAGTAAAAAGTATCACATTCTTATGTACGTTAGCCATCCTTCGTACTAGCTATGCTGCATCGCACTCCCCATATTGTCTCTCAGAAATCTAGATAAGTGCAGTCACTGCTGCAAGCCATGCATCTTCATTGAATCCCAATAAATCAAAAAACCTCCTTAAGTTAGAGGTTTTCATTAAGGTAGTAGCCACTAATGGGTGTGCACCTTGGTTAGTTTCTATTACTACTTCCTTCTCTTCATGTATTGTAGCTTATGGCATAACTCCTTCCTCTTATCTCGGATCATGACTAATAGCATTCGTACCGCCACATTGGGCATTGTGTGCTAGGAGTAGATAACTATGTACGTCATTATTCTCTATGACAAATTCCCCATTACGGACCCTGTTTGATGGGAATCAAGCTATGGGACTTCTAACCCACAGTCGAGCCCAACGACTAGAGGGGTTAATATGACAAATCTTTATGTTCCAATCAACTCCTGCCGAGGCCGAGTACTTACTTGCCGAACCACCTTTAATGCCATGTCGAATGACCACCCTTTATTCTGTATGATGCCAAGTTGATGACTACTCTTATGCCGAACCAACCAATCACTTGACATCATCCTTGCTGAGAGGCTAAAAGATAAAGAATCCAGACTAACTAGGCCATTCCTACTCGAACAAGCCCACCCGTCCTTACTTTTTGTCCGCATCCCCTAACAACCTTGCTAATGCAGCATCGCCACGTGTATAGTATCGTATGGAGAATCTGTAGCACTAATGATTGATTTCCTTATATATTTATTTTTACCCTCTTATATCATGTACATTGCTCCTTTAGGAAATGTCCTTATTGTCTTTTCCCTTTTGGATAAGTTGCCCTAACCCACAAGTATAAATACTCTTGTACTTATAACAGTAATAAATCAAATTACCTTCAATACATTTGAGTGCTTTCTTCCTTACGTAAACATTGCTTGTTTACTCTCAGCATTACTCTTATCATTTCCCTTAAGTAAGATTAGGTGGCGAGTAACCTCACTGAACCAATTTGTGCATCATATCGAATTATTTGTGGGTTTTTGCTTATTGTTCCATTCGTCTTTGTCACTCTTTTCGTACCTTTCCACATTAACCCTTTTTTAAGCTTTCTACAAGATTGGACCCATCCAGCAACCAACCTTGTCTGTTCTTAGTCATAGTTTATACTATCTTGGTATCAAAGCGAAGGTTTTGTGTAAACTATAGTTAGTTCTTCTAGAAGTTATGTTATGCTATGTTTTGTGTGTGTAGAACAAAGTCAGTTACTGTGTTCATTTGACTGCTGTGTTATTAGCTGTTCACTTTCTGAAGTGTTTGTTTAAATTTGATTTTGTGAGGAAAAATAATAGACCCAAGTATGAATGTTAGTGCTAGTGATGACAGTGAAGTTGTCCACCATGGACAATAATCTCAGGGAACTCCCAAAAGCACTAATGAGAGACTTAATGAGGTAGCTAACCTCTTGGTAAATCTAACCCAAGCTATTCATGCCTTGTCATGCCGACCCACTAAAGCCTTGCAAAATACTCTACAAACTACTCATCTTGTTAAAGGTCAAAACCTAGCTCGACTAGTTCGAGGTAAAGGAGTTGGTGAACGAGTAAGGTGAATGATAGACCTAAGAGAGCTTGATGAGGAGGAAGAAGAGTATTTTGAAGAGGAACATATATGAGTCCTCAAAACATCCAACCATGTAAAGCTTCAAATTTCGAGTTTCAATGGATCTAAGAATGCTGACAAATATTTGGATTAGGATTATAAGAAAGTGAGGACTATTGTTGTTGAATTCCCCAGGTATGCTGTCATGTAGTGAAAGAATTTTCAGGCTATGAGAAGAAGAGAGGAGTATCAAGAGATTAACACTTGGCCCGAAATAAAGAGAGTTCTTAGAAACAGATTCATGCCGGAAACGTATCTCCAAGATACTTTCACTCGGCTTCAAGAGCTAAGACAAGGAGGCTAAGCAATTGATGAGTATGTCTAAGAATTCTAAATGCTTATGATAAGATGCAAAGTGGAGGAACCACTAGCCCGAACAGTCTCAAGGTTTATTACTGGATTGAGACGAGACATCTGAGACATTGTAGAACTCCAACGATTTGACACAATGGATGAAGCTGTTAGAATTGCCCAGCAAGTGAAGAGGTAAAGAAGGAGCCAAGTAATGAATAAAATGCCAACAAACCGACCAAGACAGGTAAGTCACCTAGCTCGATCTAGTATCAAACCGAGCAGAAGAGTTAATGTTAGAGCCAAGCAGAAAGGCTGACCTAAAGATGTAGTGCTAACCAGAATGTATGAGAAGGGGTAAGGGTCTGGCAGGAAGACTAGCCATATCAAGTGCTTCAAGTATCAAGGATTCGGACATATGACTGCTCAGTACCCAAACCAAAGGACGATGGTCATTAAGGGAGACATCCCGAAGTTAGAAGTAAAGAGTACGGATGAGGAACCCGAAGAAGAGGAGATTCCTGCCAAGAAAGAACTGATTGAGGAGGACATGTTTCTTGAGGACTTAGACCAGTTACTCATGGTTGTCCAGCGTACTATGAACATAAAACCCTCACAAGAGAAGGAGCAAAGAGGGAACTTGTTTAATACCACCTACAAGGTGAATGATAGAATGTATACTCTCATTATAGATAGTGGAAGTTGTAACAATGTGGCATTGACCGATCCTATTTCAAAACTAAAGCTGCCGACTGATGCACATCCTAAGCCATACAAGTTGCACTAGTTGAGTGAGAAAGGAGCATTACATGTCACTCAACAAATACTACTGTAGATAACTATAGGGAATTACTCTAACCGAATCTTCTGTGACATGCTACCTATGTACACTTCCTACGTATTACTAGGTAGGCCATGGTTTTTTGACAGGAGAGTTATACATAACAGCTATAGGAACATGTATATGCTGGAAAAAGATGACCGGAAGATCATGCTGAATATGATGCCACTAAGAGAAGTTCACAAGCTACAAACGAAACTCACTTATGGATTAAAGAAAGCTCTGGTAATGAGTAGAGCCGAGCTCCGAGAAACCATCAATGCTGACGAGCTGACCCTATTGTTGGTCAAGCGACTACTAGAGATGAAGGAATGAGGTAAGCTTCCCTAGGAAATCAAAAGGCTACTGGATGACTATACCGACCTATTCCTAGAACAGTTACCTAAGGGGTTGCCCCCAACTCGAGGCATAAAGCACTACATTGACTTAGTACCCAGTGCTGCATTGCCAAATAAGCCAACTTATCGAATGAATCCCGAGCAGACTTATGAAATCCAACGTCAAGTCAATGAGTTGCTGGAGAGAGGTTATGTGAGAGAGAGTCTCAGCCCTTGTGCCGTAGCTGCACTTCTAGTGTCGAAAAAGGATGGAACCTAGCAGATGTTGTTGACAGTTGAGCTGTGAACAAAATCACGATCAAATACAAGTATTTGATCCCGAGGCTAAAAGACATGTTAGATGAGCTGAGTGGAGCCAAGATTTTTAGTAAGATTGATCTCAAGTCGGGCTACCATCAAATCTACATGAGGTTAGGATACGAGTAAAAGATTGCATTCAAGACTCGACATAGACTTTATGAGTGGATGGTCATGCCCTTCGGCTTATCAAATGCCCCGAGCACTTTCATGAGACTTATGAACCATGTATTGCGACATCTCATCGAGAAGTGTGTCGTAGTGTATTTTGATGACATCCTAGTCTACAGTACCAACATGCTGAGTCACTATGAACATCTTAAATCCATCTTGGATATCCTTCATGTCGAGAGACTATTCGGCAACTTGAAGAAATGTTGTTTTTGCCAAAAGGAAGTAGTATTCTTGGGGTATATAATCAGTGGAGGAGGCTTGCAAGTCGATGATAAGAAGATCAAAGCAACTGTTGAGTGGTCAACTCCTACTACTTGTGTCGACGTAAGAAGTTTCCATGGACTAGCTTCGTTTAACAAAAGGTTTATTAGGAACTTCAACACCATCATCACACCACTTACCAAGCTAACAAAGAAGAACATTGACTTCCGATGGGAAGAAAGGGAGGAGAGGAGCTTTATCGACATAAAAGGAAGACTAATCTCTACTCCGATGTTAGTACTACCTAACTTCGACAAAAATTTTTAGCTAAAATGCGATGCATCGAGTGTTGGAATAGGCACTATCCTGATGCAAGAAGGTCAACCAATTGCCTTCCACAGTGAGAAGCTCCAAGGACTACAGCTAAACTGCTCCGAGGACCACAGCTAAACTACTTCGTGTATGACAAGGAACTTTTGGCACTAATTCGAGTAATGCAAGTATGGCAACATTACTTACTGTCGAGAGAATTTATCATATATACTGACCATGAATCACTGAAGTACCTTCGAAGTCAAACCAAGTTATCAAAGCGACAAGTGAGATAGGTTGAATTCCTCATGGGGTTTAATTTTGTAATAAAGTGCGAGCAAGGAAAGAGCAACATAGTTGCAAATGCTCTTTCAAGGAGGCATGCACTCTTATTAGAACTTCAAATCAAGCTACTTGGTTTTACGAGCATCAAAGAACAGTACTCCAGGGATCTACACTTTTGATCAATAATTTTGTGATGTGTCGATGGGAGGATAGTGAACAAATATTATGTGGAGGATAGCTATCTATTTTGAAGGGAGAGATTGTGCGTGTCGACTTGTTCCCTATGGGAATTATTAATTAGGGAAGCCCACTGCGAAGGGCTCTCCAAACACTTTAGAGAGAGGAGGACCTATGAACTATTGAATGGCCGATTCTTTTGGCCGAGAATGCAAAGAGATGTACATCGAATTGTAGAAAGCTATGCAGTGTGCAAAAAGGCCAAGTGCCGAGCCGAATAAGGAAAAGTAATGCCCCTACCTATTCCGACAAGACCGTAAACTGAACTAAGTATGGACTTTGTTCTCAAACTGCCATAAACTGCTCGAAGCAAAGATTTTGTAATGGTCATCATAGATCAGTTCAATAAGATGGCACACTTTGTGCTCTACTCCAAAACTAACGACGCTTCGGCTATTGCTTCTCTTTTCTTACAGGAGATTGTGCAAATACATAACGTATAGAGAAGTGTAGTCTCTGATACGGACCTGAAGTTCTTAAGCCATTTTTAAAGGATCTTGTGGCGTCGACTAGGAACTAAATTACTCTTCAATACCTCATGTCACCCCCAAACTGACGGCCAAACAGAGGTGGTTAATCATACCTTGGGGTTACTATTCCAAGTTGCAATAGGCAAGAACTTGGCTGATTGAGATGTTTGCCTACCAGTGGTCAAATTCACCTATAACCGAACCGTACATGATACCACTAAGCAGACTCCCTACGAGGTGGTCTATGGATTCAATCTCGAGTTGTCCCTCAACCACACCCCTATACCAACACCTGCACAAAAGGACCCTGATGCCTCGACTAGAGCACGATCTCTTCAACACATCTATGATAAAGTCACTTGGCTTATCGATCGAGTTACCCGAAGAACGCGAGAAAGGACCAAAGGTAGGTCAGCTAAACAATTTCAACCGAGAGACTTGGTATGGATACACCTCAGCAAGGAACAATTCCCAAACAAGAGGAAGAACAAATTATTTGCAAGAGTGGAAGGGCCTTTCAAAATCCTCTACAAAATCAATGACAACGCCAACAGGTTAGAATTGCCTAAGGACTATAGGGTTTCCAACACCTTCAACATTACCGACCTTAGCCCATATTACCCCGATGGAGAACTGAGTGAACATCATTCGGATTTGATGTTAAATCCAAAACAACCCGAAAGGAGTGATGGGAATCAAGCTAAGAGACCTCTAACCCGCAGCTAAGTCTGAGGACTAGAGGGGCTAGCATGACGAATCTTTCTGTTCTAACCAACCCCTGCTGAAGCCGAGTACTTACTTGCCAAGTCACCTTTAACGCCGTGCTGAATGACCACCCTTTATTCTATGTTATGCTGAGTTGATAACTACTCTAATGCCGAGTCGACCAATCACTTGGCATCATCCTTGCAGAGAGGCAGAGAGACAGAGAATCTGGACTAACTAGGCCATTCCTACTCGAACAAGCCCAGCCGTCTGTACTTTTTGTCCGCATACCCTAACAACCTTGCTAATGTAGCATCACCACGTATATAGTATCGTATGAAGAATCTACAGCACCAATGATTGATTTCCTTGTATATTCATTTTTACCCTCTCGTATCATGTACATTGCTTCTTTAAGAAATGTCCTTATTGTCTTTTCCCTTTCACCTTAACTCATAAGTATAAATACCTTTATACTTGTAACTATAACAGATCAAATTACCTTCAATACACTTAAATGCTTTCTTCCTTGCAAAAACACTGCTTGTTTACTCTCAGCATCACTCTTATCCTTTCTCTTAAGCAAGGTTAGGTGGCGAGTAACCTCACTAGACTAATTCATGCATCATATCGAATTATGCCATGAGTCCTTGAAAGTTTTTTTAGTACGTCATATCTTCTGGAATTGTTCGTAGGTTTTTTCTTACTATTCCATTCGTCTTTGTCACTCTTTTCATACCTTTCCCTATTAACCCTTTTTTGAGCTTTCTGCAAGCTTGGACTGATCCAACAACCAGCCTTGTCTGTTCTTAGTTAAGATTCACACCACTATCATTAAATATCTTCTTCAATGTCTAACACTCTTTAGTTGGATGACCTATAGCCCTATGATATCTATCGAACTTAAGGTCATTCTTCTCGTTTGCAGTCAATAAATGCTGCACCCTTAGGAGCTTTATGTTCCCATCCCGTAACCACTAATCAAGTACTACATGTACCTTACCCATTGAGCACAGGAATGATATAGCTAATGGAGAGCCTCATGAACTATCACTCCTTAGCTTCTTGTTGTCTTTAAAACTTTCTCCTCAAGATAAGTGGTTGGACGAGACTATCTTTAAAGATACGTTCTAGGACAAAGCCAAGTGCAGAGAAGCCTGTACAACACCTTGTACTGATGGTGGTCTCCAGTTTATCAAGCACGAGCCTCGTGCTAATTCTAGAGACATTATCAAGGGAGATTCAGTATTGCACTATAGAAATGAGAGGAGAAAGCTACCTCTTTCCAACACCCAATTCTCATTTCTGAAGGAGCTACCCTCTGGATGGGATGATTAGGTAGCATAGATTACAGAGAAACCGGAATACATAACTTTACTGAAGTGGGCTAAAGTCCTTCGTGTTATTGCCATTTCTATTCGGTTGTGGTCCCCATAAATGAATGGAATAGAAGTATAGCGGGTAATCATCTCACATTGGAGTATTCAGACCCACACGTTTATCACTTCGTAGGAGGAGATAACTCTAACATTAGAAGACTTAGTTGTACTGTTGAATCTACATAGCTTTGGATGAGCAGACCTTACTGCCACAATGTCCTCTCATAAAGAGCATAATTTTCAAACATCACTAATGGGTGCTTTGCAAGCTACCCACCCTAAGAAGAAGAAGCCATGTTTTGCTTCTTGGCTCGCATACTTCTTTGAGGAATGAAGGAAAGACAGGCCTTAGGTTCCAAGCCTAAGTCATGAGAAAGAGTAAGTATCTTCATGTCCTTTTGTTTTTTTAATTCAAGTGTTGTAATTGTATCTTTTACCCATACGTTCTCTACCTCGTCATTATAGGTATGAACTTTCCACTTTCTCTGTTCGTATTCCTCGAAGGGCCTGAGGAAGGTATTAGTCCACGACTCTTCCTCTTGGCCATATGCATTGCCCAAGGTGAGCGATTCGCTCTAAGCCCCTTCTACTTGGGTTCACTTTATCTTCAATCTCTCTAGGAGTTATGCTCTCATAGAGTCTTCATAGAACTCTGCAAGGATTATATCTATGACAAGAGCCCCTTGTGTCATAGGAAACTAAGCCAAAAGGTCTGCCAGAGCTTAGACTTAATAGCCTTAGGTAACATAACCGTAATGTCAAATTCTAATAGGAGGAGTAACCATTTTGTAGTCCTTCCTGAAAGAGCTGGTCATGACAACAAGTATTTTAATGGATCTAAATGACTGAAAATATTAACCTTAAGAGCTAGAAAATAGTAGCACAACTTTTGCATGGTGAATACCAACGCGAGGCACTGCTTTTTGCAAGCTGAGTATTTCATGTCGCTTCCTTGGAGTGACCTACTCAAGTAGTAGACTGGTCGTTCACCACCATCTAATTCTTGAGCTAGCAAAGCCCAAATAGACTTATTAGTAGTTGTCAAATAAAGAATCATTGGCAACCCTTTAACCGATACTATCATCATTGCTGGTAAGGTAAGTATCTCCTTGATCTTTTGTATGGCTTCTTTGTAAGGTTGTCCCCATTTAAATGTGGTTCCCTTCTTTATGAGCTATTGTAATGGATGAGAAATTTCTACTGATGCGAAGATGAATTGCCTAATATAAGAGACTTTCCCCATGAAGGTCTTTAATTCCCTTAGACTAATGGGTGAGGGCATAGAACATATGGCTTGCACCTTTGCTGGATCTACATCAATTCCTTTTCTATAAACAACAAATCTAAGGAATTTACCAGAAGTTACCCTAAAGACATACTTCAAGGGATTCATACGCACTTTATATAGACGACATCGTTCAAAGACCTTCCGTAGATGAGTCAAATGATCGAACACCTATCTTGACTTGACAACTATGTCATCAACATAGTCTTCCATGAAGTCATGAATTATGTCATGAAATATGGCAATCATTGCCCTCTGGTAAGTAGCTCATGCATTCTTAAGTCCAAATGGCATGATTGTATAGTGGAAGTTTCCCACTGGTGTTTTGAAAGTTGTGCATTCAGTACTTCCGGAAGCCATCTTTATTTGGTTGTAGCTACTAAAGCCATCCATGAATAAGAATAATTCGTGTCCAACTGTAACATCCACCAATGTATCAATATTTGTTAATGAGAAATCATCCTTTAGGCAAGCCTTATTAGGATTACAAAAGTCTATGCAAACGCGTATCTGTCCATTTTTCTTTTTAACTGGCATAACATTAGCCAGCTAAGTAGGGTATTCAATTGGCTTAATGAAGCTAGCTCGGAGTAACTTTTTAATCTCTTCTTTTATTTGTACTTTAACTCCAGGATGAAAGATCCATTGTCTCTGCTTTACTAGCTTAACCCCAAGTACGATGTTCAATCTATACACCACTAGATTGGGGTCCAATCCTGGTATTTCATCATATGTTCAAGCAAATAAGTCCTTGTATTCCTTCAACAACTCTATTAAGTAGACCTTAATTTTCTACAACAGATTCTTGTTAATGAAGATAGGTCATGGAGACTCCCTTAGTCCTGCGAAGTCTAACTCCTCAATCTTTTAGGCTTGGGGTTTCATTTGGTCTTGCATTTAAGGAGGGGCAGTCTGGGTTTCTTGCATTGATATGGGATCTGAGAAAGATAAAAAAGGCTCCTCGAATCCCGAAAACCATCATAAGCAATACACGTTCCATCCATCTTTCCTAACAAAACTTTCTATGGCTTCATCTTTTCTTTGCTTCTTCTTACCCCTACAAGAGCCCCGCATTCTTCTCTTCTTCTTTTATTCATCCTAAAACTCCACCCATGTGGGCAATGGTGTGCCGAAGGGTTGGGCAATGGCACTCTCTCCATCTACAGCATACTCATCAAAGAACCCTGCATTGGCTAAATAAGACTCGTTATACTCAAACGGGTTCTTTGTAGCCAGAATGAAGACATCTTTACCCTTCCAATAGCCCTTAATGCACTGGTGCCATGTTAAAGGTATAAGGTTATGATCGTGCAACCACTTTCTCCCAACTAGGAGATGGTAAGATATAGGTACATCGATTACATAGAATCGTGTAGATCCTTATACGAGTCCAACTTTAAAGTCTACATTAACATACCTTATTATGTCTGTAGTCATTTCGGTAAATCTATTTACTGCAATAGATTGCTTCACCAGGCGTCAGTTGTCAATCCTTGAGGCCTTGAATGTAGACATTAGCATAATGTTTATGGAAGAGCCATTGTCTATGAATGTCCTCTTAATAGGATGCTCGTTGAGTGTACTTTCTACATAAATAGGATAATTATGATTAGGGTTCTTCGTATACATGTCTGCATCAGTTAAGGGTATCACATTCTCATGTGCATTAGCAATCCTTCATTCTAGCTATACTGTACTACACCCCCCATATTGTCTCTCAGAAATCTAGGTAAATGTAGTCGCCACTTCAAGCCGTGGTCTTCATTGAATCCCAATAAATCGAAAAACCTCCTAAAGTTAGAGGTTTTCATTAAGGTGGTAGCCACTGATGGGTATGTACCTTGGCTGGTTTCTATTGCTACTTCCTTCTCTTCATATACTGTAGCCTATAGTACTAATAGCATTCATAGCACCACATTAGGTATTGTATATTAGGAGCAGATTACTGCGTACGTCATTATTCTCTATGATAAGTTCCCCATTACAAACCCTATCATTAAATATCTTCTTCAATGTCCAACATTCTTTAGTCAGATGACCCACAGTCCTGTAATATCTATAGAACTTAGGTTATTCTTCTTGTTTGCAGTTAGCAAATGCTCTACCCTTTGTAGCTTTATGTTGCCATCTCGTAACCACTGGTCAAGTACAGCATATACCTAACCCATTGAGCACGGGAATGATATAGCTGATGTAGAGCCTCATGAACTATCATTCCTTGGCTTCTTATTGTCTCTAAGACTTTCTCCTTAGGCTGAGCTAATAGATGTTACTTATTTCCTTAATCTTTCACCTTCTATCCATTGTTGTGCAACGGAATTGTTAGTTCTTCTCGCAGTCTCGACGAGTATAGAGAAAGAACATAAATTAAGGTTTTCTAAGTGGACAGCATATGTAAGCCCCACAACCAGCCATTCAAGATTCCAATCGGTTGAAAGATCTGATCAAGCCTAAATTATAAAGTAAAGCTAGAAATATTAGTAAAAATGATCCCGTAAGTTCGAATTTAAGAAAATAAGCAATAAAATAAAAGAGTATAAAACTTTCAAATTTTAAGCATATTACTCGTTATTTATCGAAAATATGGAAAATGTATTCCGATAATTAACTAATTGCTAAAGATAAATTATATATATACTAAAAATCATAAAATAACCTAAATAATATTTAGGAATATTTATTTGCACCATATATGAATTTACATATAGGTAGAAATATGCATAATTACTTAAAATACACGAAATGTGCTAAAATAATACTAAATAATTAAAGAAAATTCATAATTAATTAAGTAAAAATAAAGAAAAATTATAAAAAATAAGGAATGATCCAGATTTGGGTCATGGTAGCTGGGGAAAATAAGAAAAAAATTAGCCAATTAAATTAGAACAACACAAAAGGCAAATTGGAAGAAGATAAGGTAGTTGTCTAATTAAATCAATGCACAATAATTTCCCTAAAGCTCTATAAATAGCAAGAAAATTTCAGAAGTTCATTTGGTCAATTTGGAGAGTGAGAAAAATAGAGAGAGGTGAAATTTAGAGTAAATTAGGATTTTAGGAAAAATCACAAAAAATATGTGCAATTAGGGCCTTAGAGGAGAACCAACACCAGACGAGCACTTGGGAGTAGACGGCCACCACCACCATACGGTCAAGGTAGCACCTAGACCGGCCGACAAGGCTACGGCGGCCGAAGGTGGCCAAAGCCACCTAGACTAGTGAGTTCGATTTTCAGCCCAATTTTGTTTAATTTTATAAAAATATTAAATATACTTATAAAATTATGAAACTTGTTATTTTGGAATATTTTTGTATTTAGTTTTTAGGAAAAATATTATTTTGATGAAAATATGTCTCGTGATATATGGTCCTTAAGAAATCGTGTAAAACCGAGTATGTTTCGGTTTAGAAATAAATGACCTTAAGAGTGCAATTTTGAACTCAAAATTTTTGTGTAGACTACTTAGATGATATAAAACAATGCTATGAAGCCCGTTTTCAAAAATTAATTTTTAAATTTTAAGCCTTAAAATGAGGCATAAAATGAGTAATTTAGGGTTAATTAAGTAATTAAATAGTTAATTACTGATTTAGTGAATAATTATATGTTTTAGGATGTTAAAATCTGATGAAGTATAATACTTGTAGCATTTAGGGAAAAATAGTAAATTTTAAGTTACTTTTGTAAATTAAGGTAATTAGGTATAAAATTTGATTTAGGATGAATTTAGACATTTTGAAATAATAATTGATGTTGGGAGATGATAATTAGAGTGATAGAAATATTAGATGTATATTATATACATAATAAGTAATAGTACATAATACACAATTATGAGAAATATAATAAATAGAAGATATTAGAATAAAAATTGATATTATGATAATAATAGAAATATACAATAAATCTTATAGGAAACTTAAATTAGGATAATTATATGAAAAATGTAAGATTTTCTCATAACGGGGGTGAATTCGGTGATTAAATTAAGATTCAGGTATACCGTATGGACTAGAACACTCGTTAGAGACTAAAAATGATATTTAGGATATCTGAAGATAATGTGATTAATTTTACATTATGAGTCGAAATGATTTTTTTTTAAGGTATACGTATAAATCTCTAACCAAAAATTGAGTTAAAAACCTAATTTAGAAATCAATGTGAAAACTGAAATAAAACTTAACACGATTCAAGAAGAATTGTAAAAGACTTAAGATCTAGATAATTAGGTATATTAAACCCTAAACAAAAGATAACAATAAGTGTTATAGGATAAAACCAACTCATAATAGTAATATGAAAAACTGAAACCACGTTTATGTTATAGGGATGATCGGCAATGGCCTGAGCAAGTGGGACCTCAAGTGAGGGAGCGAAGAGTCCAGGTAAGTTAGGATTAATACGATACTATATTTTGGAGGCTTGAGATTATACTTAGTTGTGCTTGTTAGATAGTTAGTTGTATACATGTGCTTGATTATGAGTGATGCTATGATTCTGTTTGTTATTCCGGCTTGCATTGTATGAAGTGATCAATTACCCTAAACTAAACTTAACAAAGATATGACTTGTAAACATAAATCAAACCTGCATAGCAACCCATTAGGGGAAACCTAGGATTCTTCCACCAAATACCGACCCCTTCGAAAGGGTTAGCACCGGATGGCATAATGGGTCCCTTCTTTATCTTTAGTCAAACTAAGTGACAGGTAAGGAGGTCGCGAAAAGGGTGAAGTCAATGGTTCAAAGGTAATCGTAGGAGGAGCGGTGTCTCCATTGCACAAGCCTGGGTTTGATCATGAGCTATTGCATTAACGGTAACTCCTTAACCCAGATTAGAGCAAGCATAATTTCTCTAATCTCACAACAGGCCAAACAACATCATGCGATGGTATTTACTTGAACATGCATTGCACCAAATGATTTGATTGATAAACTTGTTTATATTTGTAGTATAATTTTAAGTCCTCCATCCTAACTTACTAAGTTGTGATTGCTCATATCCCTATAAACGTCGTGCAAGTGCTGGCAAAGAAGCGGCTTATAACTACTCTAAAGCTAGCAACTGTTAGATCTTGGGGAGTGAGGAAAAACATTTGAAGAATAGACATATATTTTTAAGGTCTAAGCTATTATCATAGAATTTTTCATTTTTGAATAATGCATTAACTAGGAAATAGATTATGATAAAGCGTTGTAAATGTTAATTGTAATAACTGAATTATATTATATTATATTATATATATATATATATATATTCACTTTCTTAGGTAAATGATTTATTTAAATTACAAACTGTTTACTTCAAAGTAGGTTAGTCATGAACACCTTGTGTAATCAGGTCTAGGATAGTGGTTGTAAGGCTAACTTCTATCTTAGAATGGTTTACACGGCGGGGCTGTTACGACTTTGCAATTTTGGGGCGTGATAGCATATTCAGTTAACATCCCCCGAATGCAAATCTTCACTAATTCTTTTTCATCACGCACATCTTAGATGTCTAGGGTATGCTCTCTTAAGTACTCTATGTAATTCATCAAATCTTCCTTTGGGTTTTGTTGCATTCTTCCCATATCTATAATCGTAACCTACTCTTGAGTAGAGAAGAATTTCTCTAGGAAGAGCTTGCATATAGTTCCCCATGAATCAATTGATCCCAAGGGAAAGTTGACATACCAGGTATATGCCTTCTCCATCAGTGATTTAGAGAATCCTCTAAGCTTTAGGTCATCATCAAGCCTATAAGGCGCTAAGGTTTCAATAAATTTCAGGAGGTGTTCCTTCATACTTCCCTTTTTGCCATTGAATAGCATGAATTTAGGACTTACATAATCCTTAGGGTATGGCTTTGTTGCGATGCGTTGGTGACACGGGAGTTTTAACTCTAGTATTTCCATAGATGACCTAACTTGTATTTCTCTCATATAAACATCCTAGTCTTCCTTTGTTATAAATGAAGTCTTTAGAACAGAAGTTGTAGACGCATGCAGTAGACTAGAGGCAAGATTAGGATGAGAAGTAGATTCTCCCAAAATTGGGGTAGAAGGATTGGATAAAGGAGTAGGCACCCGTGAAGATGAAGAACTGCCTAAATAGGCTCTTACATTCTCTAGTGCAGGAGTTGGTTGCCGTACAAGTTTTGGTGAGGAGGTTTCATCACCTCCTCTTTGATGGAGATCCTCCTCAATGGCTGTAGGATTAATTGGTTAAACTGAGGTAGTAACACTTGGCTATACAACAACCATAAGGTTTAGTAAAGCCATACCTTGTTGCGCAGCAATAATGGCAGCCATCCCAGTAAGGATAGGTTAAAATATAGCCATGAACTGATTTAAAGTCTTGGTAGCTTCCTACATCGTTCGCATCGTATGTATGGGATCTAGAGGAGCTTCGGGTGTTGAATGGTCTTAACTAGTATTCTTAGGCGATGGGAGTGGATTATGCTCGGTAAGCTTAACATTATTATCAAGCTCTTGGGAAGTGGTATCAAACATACTAGTTGTTCTCTTCCTAAGAGGTACCATATCTCTGCAATCACTCTTCCCTAATAAAGTAGCAAAAAACGTTGATGTGAGGGTTCAATTTGAGTGGTCACATGCGTGCTACATGAGTAACGTATTACACGAAACTTCAAAGAAATTACACGAGATTGTCATCTGAAGGGATGATTAGGTGAGAAGAAGGCAAGAAGAAGGAATAGGCAATCTCAATGTCTCAAATGCATAAGTGATATATAAGGTAACCTTAGGGAACCTCACACGTTCACCTTGTAACTTGAGCGAATAAGATCAGTTCTTTACCTGAATGCTATTTGATCTTAAAGAGCAAAGTTTTTCATAGTGAAATATCGTTTCTTCGATCTTTCTAAGAGTTCTAAATGAGGAGAAAGTGCTGAGTATTTATAAGCTCTTAGGTAAGATAGCATCCGTCAAATCATTTCAGTGATCAATGGATGAGATGGAGCCTACTCAATTTATCATTATCTAAAATGAGCTAGCTAATAAGCTTAGGACCAGCAACCTTCCTTATAAGTGCATGAGCCTGCCTGAGAAAGGTTGAAGACAAACGAACCAGTCCAATGAACCCTATTCTAAGATCACCAAGCCAAATCTCCCTAAATTATCATAAAATAGACCGGACTCCTTAGGCCATGTCACCTAACCTAAAGAGTCGAGCCTAAATAAATAATGGGCTTATCCCAATAACAAATATAATAATTTTTAGCCCTTTATATATATATATATAAAGTTCTTGCAACACTAATAAAAATAACATAATTACCTAAAAACTATCACAATTGACATTTCAATATCGTATATTCATTTGTTATTATAAATATGGTATAAATATTATCATATAGTTACATAAATATATATATATATATATTATTCTTTCATTCTTTATCTCGTACTTATATGATTTAATTAATCACACTAATAAATAATTGCAATCCTTTAAATGATAAGAATGGAATTTCATATATTAAGGATTGTCTTATTTCTAATTAGGTCATGTCAAAGGTGAAAATCGTATTATGAGTAATTTTTTTTCATAATAGATATACCTCTTGATTATAAAATTTAAATTAAAAAAAAAACATTCTAATAGCAAAACATATCAATAATATACATTTGCAATTGATAGAACAAAATATTATAAATGGCAAAAGTTATTATTAATGAAAATTTATGAGTAATGAAAAACCATATAAATTCTATTAAATCATGGAAAGATTATAAACTTTTTTTTTTCCTTACAAACATTTATGCCTCTTGGATACTATATATATATATATATATATATTTATATTTATATATAAAGAGATTTAGATAGTGAAAAGTTATGATGTAAAAATCATAAATTGTAAACATATACTACTAATAAAACTTATAAAAGAAAGAAAATTTTTCAAAATTATATTAAAAGATATTGATAGATAATAGCCATTTTCAAGTTCTTTCATATCTTTTTTTTATTTGTTTAAATTTTACTAGTTCAACACAAGTTATTAGAAAATATTTCATTATAATATCATCTTGATACAATTTATTATTATAAAAATTAGTTAAATCTTAGTTATAATTTTTGCTAAATTTTCTGGAGTTACATATGAATATTAAATATAAATAATTTGTTAAATAAAAGAAGATTTGGAGTTATCTTAATACATAAAGATTGTTTTAAAAAAGGTTTGAAATATAAACAATCTATTGAATAAAAGAAGATATGGAGTTATCTTAATATATATAAATGGTTTACAAAAAGATTTGAAGTTATCTTTATACATAAAGATAGGTTTAATCATTCTTGTATCAAAAACTTTTTTATTGGATGATATGCTAGTAAATATTGGCTTGGGTAATTATTTTTAAAAAAATTTATTTAGTTCATTTTGTTATAAGTTACAAATTTATGACTTTGTCAATTGATTATATTGTTACAGTAATAATTTTTTTATTTTATTTTATAATAATTGCATGCTCTATTGATATATGCAAAAGCTTTATGACTGATTGCCAAAACTAAATGAGCTAAAGTAACAACTTACATAAGTTGTTGCATTTATTTAAACAATTATTAGCAACATGATATATTTGTTGTCACAACGTTGCATCAAAGTTGTTATAGCAACAATTTTTACAGTATTGCTTGAATTGTTGCTTTTAAACAACCTTTTAGGCAACATAAAGAAACTTTGATGTATTTAAGCATTTTAAGCAATGAATATTTAACATGTTGCAAATCTAATGTTGCCATAGGTTGTTTTTGGTGTAGTGTCCCGAACAAATTCAATTAGTTTCTCTCCAATAATTTCTCTAATTTTGGAAATAAAAAATTAATCTTATCCAACTTATTTCTTCTAGTTTATTTTTATGTATCCAAAATACTTAACTTGAGTTGTCCTTCTATTTTCATATTGCTCTGATCCGTGGAAGAAGAGAAAAGTTTAAACTTTTTATTTCCACCTACCCAATTTTCAATTCCTAAGATACTAGGTATCCACTTACAAAACTAGCCAACATAACTTAATATGCGTCTTGCTATTCTTATTTACTTAATTCACATTGCTATGGCTTTCATGAATTCCTAAAGTTATAGAAAGAACGTTCAGTGTAATAACAAGTAGGTTAACATCTAGTGAGATATCTTTATAATAATAGTCCACATATTAATTAAGTACATTGTTTGTCAATACATTAGCATCTCACTTATGGTTGATCTTATTATAATTTCCACTCCACTTTGTTTCGACTTGATTTTCTCTTCCTTTTTTTTTTTTTTTTTTTTTTTGCTTAGCCACATACACTACTAAGCTAGTACACACCATAATTTAGTTTAGTTAGTTTATACATTATAGTACTTTTGGTTACATTTTACTTATACTTAAGGTATTATTCTAATATGTACATATATTAAGGTAGCCTTTATGTACATTTAATAGTTATTCTTCTACTTTACAAGCAAATGTACTCTATATTATTATATATCCCAAATAATTTATTTCTAAGACATCATTATGAAGTGGGTCTCATTACTCAATTTACCAATAACAATAAATCTTCCTACTATTTTTGGTAAACTATATTAATATATTATATATAGTGAGTTATAATTAATAAAGGAACATATGTTGTAATCAAGTATGTCTAACATGTATACATATTTCTTAGTCATTATTTAGTATCCTTTTATTTACTTTCTTGTCTAGATAATTTATCTCTAAAGACATATTACTTATTGAAACTCAAATCATACATTTTTGGTAAAACTAAATATTAATGGTGAAATTACACTTTTATTAAATTATATACTTTATAGACTCTATTTTGGAAACTAAACTTTCCTAGAATTCTTCTCTTAACTTTTATAACCTTATATTAAAAATTCATTCGATTCTGAAAATATTTTTTCCACAACCCTAAATTTATCAATTCTAAGCAATTACGACCACTTTACATAATTGTACTCGTAACTCATACTTCTTATGAGCACTTTATTTCCTTACTTCTTAAACCATATTGTCTAAATTACATATTCATTAGGAATGTGCCATTATTCTAAGTCTTCAATAGTTGGTTGAAAACTTAAGTCTTACATGTAAAGAGGCCAAAATTACTGATTTTACTCTAAGTGTCAAAGCTGTTACATAAGATAGGGTAACTTTGATTTTCAAAAGGCATTATCATAAGTTCTCCATGCCTAGAAAGGAGTGGTGGTTATGGTTCTCCAAGTGGTGCTCGAATATGGAAGTTATTAAGGCTTAAAATTAGTTCGGTTGAGTTATGCTGTTAACACTTAGAAAAATTTTATGCGTTTACAAATCGGCTTCATAAGCTATCTTTAGGGGTGTTTTTTGAAATGTAAAGTGGTGTTTTCGCTAAGGTGGTAGCAATGGTGGGAAAGAGGTTTTACAGGAGTACCAGAGCCTAGGTTCAATTTTGCAAGAAGGTGAATGAGTGTAAAGAAAATGAGAGAGAAAGTTAATGATTTGAGTTTGTTAACACCAATACAAGAGGAAATAAAAAAATTATCAAAGCATGCTCCCACATGGATTATGTACTATTACTTCTTCCACCCTAAATTAGACTAGGGAGCATTCTCAACATAATAAATGTTAGAGATAAATAGGGCAAATGGGTGGACAAATTTTTAGTTTTGGCCAACGACCTGCTTTAGGGTCTGTGTATTTCTTAGTGGCTTAAATCCTATAAGGTACACAAGATCTCATTTTTTATTTTTAATCTTGCAAGATACATAAGATCCTCCTTTTTTATGACTATCATTGTCGTTGTTATAATTCAATTCCATGTACTGGTCACTTTTACTACTACTACTATTATTATGACTTATTTCGTATACTATTGATATGTGTGATAAAATTATTTTTGTATCACTTTTTAATGAAAATTTATGAGCAAGCTTAAGATAATTGTTATGGCACATAAATATGAAAATTTTTGAGCAAGTTCAACTCGAGCTCGATAATTTCTAAATGAGCCAAGCTTAAACCTTTAAAAGATTGACTCAGCTTCGCTCATTTATTACCTTACCTACTAGTTTACATTATTAAGCTAATGCTGACGTATTCAAGTCCATACCCCTCTTAAAAATTATTAGTAACGATTAAAATATTGTTAAGTGAAAACTATATTTTCAAACACTCAATATCCAACCACATGATCTCTACATCTATACCTATATTTATATCTTCTATACATGTATATAATATACTTTTTATATCTATATTATTTAAGTAAAAAACTAAAAGAGTTTTTTTTTTTTATCAAGACCGATATAACCTAGTAACATGAACACTAGTCTCCTAACATGATGGACTAAGTTCAAATGTCCCCTCCACTAATCATATTGTGTAATAGTTGGAAGAAAAAAAAGAGTTATTTTTTGTTATGAAAATTCCCTATTTGGAAAGTCTCTCTATAAGAGGAAAAGAGGAAAAATTGAAGGCCTTTTTAATTTATTTTTGAAAACTTCCTTATAAAAGTCATAAAAGTTTTACTAAGGTAACCTCCAAATCCATAAATATTTAGTTTTCATGTTTTCTAAAACTTCTCTTTTTTAGAAAAAATTGTAAATTAGTGATCAAATTAAGGTCATTACTCACCTTAAACCCTAATTTCACACTTTTCTCGACTTCCATCACATGGCAACTCTGTTTTGAAAAAAGTTCCAAAAGTAAAACTTTTCCTTAATTTGGTCAAGTGATTTGCATGAATAAGGCTAAGCTTAATATTAGTTGAATCAAGATAAAGGAAAACAAAACTCAAGCTCAAAGCCAAGTGATGCAAACCTTGAGAATCGATCTCCACATCCAGCACTAATAAGTCTATTGAACTTAGCTTGCAATTTCTTAACTCACATCCTAATGTTTGCACTATTTTGTGTACTACTTTTATGATTAATAAAAAATACTAAATATATACATAATTCATATGGAAGTGATCTGTATATATCATTATCTATAAACTTTATTATGATTAATAGAAAATACTAAATCTATACATAATTCATATATATATATGTATATATATATATAATTTGCACTTATAATTCATATGGATGTAATCCGTATGTATCATTATCTCTAAATTATATTATGTATTTTCTATTTCGTATTATTAGATTTGTAATTCATTGAAATTAAAAGATATATACTACATCATTTGGATATATTTATAATTTGTACATATAATCATCGGGATGTATTTCATATATAATACGTTATTATCTATAAAATATGCTATTTTATTTTTTATTACTAATTCATACAAATTACAAAGGTTATACTCTATAATCGCTATAATTCATATAAATGTAATCCATATACATATTATTGTCAAAATAAAATACGATGTATATTATTGATTTATAATTCACATAAATTAACGAAATTATTCCATGTAATATGTATATAGTTATAATTAACGTATGTTTTTTTGTTCATATATAAATCATGCACATAATTATTATACATATTAGCAAATACCGCATCTACTATGCATGTGCAAATTAAACATTAATGTGTGAAACATTAATATTTTTATATATAATTATTATTTTACAAAAATTTTATATAAACATGAGGAATATTACTATGGTGATTAAGAGGCTCTTATAACCATAAACTAAGTTATTGATATATTATAAATATTGGATAAAGGAAATGATGAAATTAGAGCACTTAAAATTTTGGTAAAAGAAAAATTGACACTACTTTGATTATATAAATTATTACCTTGTAAAAATTCTACGTAAGTAAGTAATCAAGGAAGAGATAAAAAATGGAACAAAGAAATTATTTGCAAAAGTAAAGATTTTTTTATAGCAATCAATTGGATGCAATATAATAAAGATGAAGGTTCTTTTTTCCCCCCAAAAAAAGAGGAAAGAGTTTAAATAAGCGAGAGAGTGGTGCAACTTTTACAAAAATAAAAAGAAACATGGATTTGAAAAGAAAGTTTAAGAATGGAAAGATTTCAAACTTTAAATCAGGTGTAAATGGGAGAGAAAAAGAGAGATTTGAGAATATCACAACTTTATCTATGATATGATTAACATAAATTTTAATATCATATGTTTTAGTAGTTTTTTTAAATATATTTTAGGGGTACTTTAAAGAATATAAAAAAGATATCAAATCTCCCCGTCTTTCGCTTCAATAAAATAAGGTAGGAGGCATGTCTATCAACATAAAGAAAAAATATACAAATATGAATTGCATAAAAAAATAACAAGAATACCAAAGCTATATCATATTTAAAAGATGCGACATAAAGCCCAGCAAATGTCTTGCATCTGTAAAATGCAATATATAAAAACTACTACCAAGCCTTTATAGCATGTACAAGATGCAAGAATCGTTATGAAGCTTTGTTGCATTTACCAAATGCGATATAGGCTTAGCCCTGCCAAAAGCGAATATGCCAAGCCTTATATCGTATTTGATAAATGCAAGATATACTAAGCCTAACATCTCATTTACCAAATGCAATATAGGCCTGGCCCTACTAAAAGCGAATATACTAAGCCTTATATCATATTTACCAAATGCAATATAGTTTTGGCCCTACTATAAGGGAATGTGCCAAGCCAACTATCGCAAAATGCAGTATAAGCTTGGCAAGCGCATATGCTAAGCCTATATCGCATTTACATTTAGTAAATGCAATATAGGCTTGGCCTTACTAAAAGCGAATATGCCAAGCCATGTATCGCATTTAACAAATGCGAGATACTCTAAGCCTTACATTGTATTTACCAAATGAGATATAGGTTTGGATAGAATATACCAAGCTTTATATAGCATTATAGAAGTGCGAGATAAGTAATTACTAAAATAGTGCATATGGTTATCTTACACTTGAAAAATGCAATATACATAAGGATCACAAAAAAAAAAAAAAAAAAAAAAACTCTCTAACCCTCAACTTAGATCACATCAAGAATAGAACTCAAAGCACCTCTCTTTTCTCTACCAAACCGCAATTTCACAAAAACCACAAAATCGTATATTTTTTTTTTTTCAAATTTCTAGCTCAAAGGGTTACAAACAAATCAAGGTATATAGATAATTCAATTTTATATGAATTTAATACTAATTTTGTTCAAATTTGGATATGATCACAATGTGTTCGATTAAATGCCAACTTCGTTATTTTACTTAGATACTGTAATTTTGTATCTTTTATAACATTGCCTAAGCCCTAATTTCAACTACTTAAACCTATTTTCATCTTTTGCAAACTTCCCAATCCTTCTACACTATTTTAAACTATTTAAGTATTAAAGGTTCACTCCTTTTCTTTATGAATTTTGAACTATTTCTAGTTGTACGTATGTGTTACCTATCTTGCATATTTGAACTTGGGGTTATGGAAATTTGATGGAAAGGGGATGCATTATCTAAAGAAGTCAAAGTTCTATATGTAAAGTTTGTTAAACTTAAACAAGAAATGGATAAAGTATGATTATATGAAGTTGTTGATATAAATAAAGGTAATTGAAAAAATAAGTATATTGCTATCTATATATTAATGTAATTAAATACGATAATTGATTTAGGAAGTTTGTGTATATGATTGGTAGACTTAAGTTTGTTGATTAAAAGGATTCATTAAGGCTATGTAAGTATATGTTGTCATATTGATTTGTGTTCATAGTGGTCACGATAGTATACAAGTGGTTTCTAGTATTTTAATCATCTAATTGATGGCTCTCTCCCTTTCTTCTCCATTTCATTTCTCCTTAGTTCTTATACATTCAATTTTTCATTCTCAACTACTACCTCTCTGAGGTTAGTGTCTTTTTGCATATGATCCTTAAAGAACATAATTGAGTCATTTTCATCTCTAATGATGACAAATCCCTCCCAATGTTTTATCTTTAAGCTTAAATATATCTTTCATTCTATCAAAAATTTCCTCTAAACTCTCATTTTCACAACCCTCCTTATGAACTCTTAAAAAAATAATGATATTGCATTATTCCTTATGGTTAGCTACTTATAAATATTGTTTTATCTATCAATGGGTTGAGAGATAATTGTTTAATTTTGAAAAGCTATAGTTTGTGTGTCAGTTTACAAGGGATACTCCTTATTGGCTTATGTGCTACAGTTTTCAGAAATTGACAACACCAATCCTTCACATTGATCAGAAAAGGGACAAGGCATCATTCTTATCCGAGGTCTATTAATTAATTCAATTTTACATTCTTAATAAGTATTTGAAGTTTGTAATTGAAATTTTAGCATATCGCTAATCTACTCATAAATATTCTTGTAGGTCGTTGAGTACATTCAAGTCTTAGAAGAAGTTAACAAGAAAAAAGGGAGTTTACTGATGTAGGCAAATGCACCTATCGGTTTATAATATAGTGGATATAAGTCTGAATGTTGATCCCTTAGAAACTCTAACTATTAATATTTATTAGAACTTTATTATCTAATCGACAAATTAAATTTTAAGAAACTTAAAAAAGTAAATATAAATTACTACTAAAAAAAATCTAAAGATTAACTAAGATGCAATTTAAGAATTAACAAGAAAGCAATTCAATTAATTCAAGATTCAACATTGTACCTAGATTTTATTTCCCCTAAATCTAACATGTGATTTCTCTAAAGATAATCTAATTTATTCTTTAATCTTTCTTGACCGAGAGAATTCTCAACTAAAGTTAATCACTTTCTTAAGCCAATTAACCTTAACCCTAAAATAACCTATTAAAATCTCTTCTCAATAGCATGATCTAAGATTACATTATTAAATAATAAATTTCTACGGTTTAATTATTAATTCCAAAAGAATCTTGCAAATTATTTGTACTCTTGCAATAATTCTCTTTGACTTTGCCTAAATCTAATCTTATGAGAAATCTCTCTATTCTCTTATAAGATATCAAACTCTAAATTACTACCCATAAAAATAATAACCTAAATCATGAAGCAAACATAGTTGAATTAAGAAAACAATAAAAAACTAAATTAATCAAGTAATTATAATATCAGATGAATAGGTCTAAGTTCCACAAAATCTAGATACTAAGGTTTTACTCACTATACATTGTAAAATAAGAATTTAAAAACAAATTATAGAAAAGAATAAAAATAAGCATCATGAAATTCAAATAAAATTAAATCTTGAAATCTTCTCTTCTCCTTGCTCTCTTGGTTGTTCTTGGCTTCAAAACTCCCTAAAAGTCATGCCAAAAAGTTCTCTTTCATAAACCTTAACAAGGCTTTATATATGAAGAGATAAAAAAAAAAAAAATAGGTCGGTTGGAAAAGATACAACCGGGGACACAATCATATTTTTTGGTCATTTCTTAAGCTGTGACAATTGAAAATCAACTCCAAATTCGCTTAGATCAATCTTCAAAGCTTCATAACTTGCTCATTTTAGCTCTGATTTAAGTGAAATTTGTTTCTATCTTCTCGTTTTCTCACATAGATCGTTTCAAAACCTAGAAAAAATTTTACTCAATTAAGTATTATTATCTAAAAATAAACACAAATATCAAGAAAAATCATCAAAAATCACCAAATAAAATATATATCATTAAGAACTCATCATTTACCTTTAATGATGAACAAGAGTCACTTTTTCCTATATCCATCAACATCACACATTTGCAAGTATTCTTATTCTTCATGTTGTTGAGCAATTCATTAGAATGCTAGTTCTGTAGAATAAGATTATTACTTCTGTTTTCTTAACTTTTGTTCTTTGTTATACATGACTGCCAAATTAGATTAATTTCGATGCAAGAAAAATAATTTAGATAACAAACAATTAAACTTTCGACTCATCAAAAGTCATTAAATAAAGGAAACATAAAGAGGATGAGATATTGTTATATGTTAGCTTGCCTAATTCTAGTGGTACTCTAACATTATTCCTAATGATTCCATTAGTATGACATCTACGTAAGGATGGATTTATTGATCCATTATAATTTACTCTGAACCAACTAATTTCTAAGGGTTTCAGTATGTTGTGAACAAATTTAAGATTACTTCTTAAGTGTTAATTTCTATGTGCTACCCAAAATTTAGCAACATGTGCTAATACAACTCTAACTAATCTAAGATCCCACTACTTGGGTTGAACATGCATTTATTCTACTACAAACATATGCCCTAGACAACATATAGGAAGGAGCATGCCTAGTCATACAACCTGGCTTAGTAATCGTAAGAAACCAAAACAAAGTTCATATAGTTATATTCTAGCATGATAGACTCTACCTGAGGAATTTAAAAAAAAAAAAATGCACATCTCCCTTTCATTAAACCAAGAACACAACAGCAACTCATGTAGATAAAATTCCTCCCAAGTTTAGGACAACAAAGTTGATAGGTAGGATGCATGTACTCCTTTAACTTCGATATAAGTAAATTTCGAACACATACTATTTAGTAAATCATACATAAGTTTTCAAATAAGAATATCTAGTCCTTAAATCTCCAATAGAACAAGAGGAAATCACCTCTATTGCATTTACATTTACAATCTATGTGCATCTTATGTTAACAAACTGTTATATGCCATTTCATACTGAAAAAGAAGCATGAACATCAACACTGATCATGGGCAGCACTTTCTAATTTATGAATTTGCCCTTTTTTGCAACCTAATTTGTTTGGTTTTTAACTAAATATATCGTATAGGAAATTACGCAATGGCTTAGCAAGTTAATTTCAAATAATTTTTACAATTCAGTGGTGAAGAAGTTTTATGATTTCTTTGGCATTAAAGGCTTGTCTAATTGAAAAGAAAATTTGGTTTATTTGTTTGCATTTGGTTGAGGTAAGATTCTTCCTTTACCATTTTCTAGCACTAATATAAATGCTCATCTCCTTTCTTTCCCAATGGTGTTAGTTTATGGATAGCATGACATCATACCATTGATTAGTTTGTACACGCATTGTTCATGTGCTTTAGACTAAACAAGTGCAAATTAGAAGGGTATACTATAAATCTAACTCTATACCTTAGAATTCATAGTCTACTCTATACCATTTGGTTTTGAGATTGTTTCCATGAGTTTGTTAGATGATTATGCAATAACTAAGTTATGCACCCACATAACAAAGAAGTGTAGCTCCTAGTAGTTATCCACAAACCTAAATTTTGGAGATAACACTATGTTTTTTTCCTAAAAAGATAGTATTACTTTAGAGTTTGTCATAGCTAACGTTATATTGGAGTTTAAGAAAGCCATGAAAATTCCTTTACATAACTTTATCCCAAAATGAAAAACCCTATATAATACTTCTTACAAGGGCCCTTAAAGTGAACATCTAGTACCCATCTTCTCTACATTACAAGAAATACATATGATGTCATATTGCTAGTGATTAGCAAATAAAAATAGTACATAGAATATTTTTTGTCAAAAGTAAACTCCCGTAATTTTTTGGATAAGGAAAAATAAAGTCTTCACTTGTAGATGTATTTTTAGCGCTAAACATATTCTCTTCGAAAATTTTTAAGAGTTTCTTTAGAATGAGAAATGAGATAAATAAGCTCATTTAAAGCTATTATATTAGTCATTTGTTCATTTTACCGATCAAAGCTACTTTTATCAAGTGTTTGACTATTGTGGATTTTATGGTGCTATAAATGATGGGCTTCCATAGCGTAGTACTTTTGAGTCAGTGAATCAAGTATATTTAGTTAAATTTTAGAACACATGCTTGATGGAATTCACTGAAATAAAGTGACCATAAGTTCACAAACAAATTGTAGCTATTCAAAATTACCTACACTTAAAAATTCTTTATTAATAAACCTTCTTAAATTCACAGGAAATAGTTCATTAAGAAAACCATCAAAGAACTCCCTCCCATTAGGTAGCATTGTTGCATCTCTTGCTGTAAGCACTAATCATGCAATTTTCTAATTTTGAGATACTATATGAGGCACTTCATCATCTTCCTCTATTTTAGATTTAAGCGCATGCATGAAGGTCCTCTTGCTCCTACTTTGAAATCTTCTAATTTTGACTTTCAAGTTTGCATGTCCATAAAAAAAAAAAAAAAAAAACTTTAATTTAGAGATTATAATAGAAGAAATGGAAAATCAGTTGCCTTACATATAATGAATAATTTAGAATAACTCAATCAGAGTAAATAATTAACCAAAGTTATGCACTTTATAGACCTTTAAAGTGTTATTTGGAGGGAAAATGATAAATACACTTTGCAAAAAACCATGACTAACATAGGACTATTGGATAAAACTACACCTAAGTAGCTTAGAGCTAGCTACAACAAAAAAAGAATATCAATAACTTCATGTCCTATAACTCAAAAAGTGATTATTAAGCCCTTTCAATTAGTGTTAGGATTGAAATGATTTAGAAGCAGCATAGAAAGCTAAGGAAAAGTCTTTATTTGCCCCTATTTATTTATGTTCAATACATTGTTTGAAAGAAACGATATTTCCCATATTTAAAATAATGTCTAGATATGTTTCAATCATTTTCTAAGAATAGATCATGAATCCTTCATAAATTTAGCAATGATGATTTGTGACTATGGCCACTAATTTCGAATGAACATTTCTTACGTGTTTGTCTTAGCATGATGCATTTGTTCAAAATCTTAAAGTGATTAGATGGTGGAATTTGCAATGTTAAGGTATAACATATTAAGATATAACATGTTATATCTTTGGTTAAATTAGCAATTACAATATAACTTTACAATGTTATTTATGATAGTTACTATATCAACATAATCAAAGAATGTATTATACCAAACATTACAATGTACCTCCTATTGTCAAATATAGGACCTTTTAGTATGCCACTTTCTGTTAGCACAACTAACACAACTGTTTTGATGTCAATAACAGTAAAAATGACAAATTATGTCAAGTTTTTAGTTTTTGCAAATAGCAAGATTTTGATAGGTCTAAAAGGACCATATTATGATGGGGGCGGTTAGGAACATGAAAGTAGAGATGGACGTTGATTACTTAAGGTTCCTAGTTAAGATATTTAAGTTGCTAAAAATATATTCAAATACAATAACTATACAAATGTATCATAGACAGACATTCGTATATGGAAATGGATCAAAAGTAATTCTTATTGAAAGACATTAACAATGATGAAAATGTCAAGGCCCTTATAGATATGGCTAAGGCATTTGGAATGACATGCTTTTAGCATCTCCATGTCAAAGTCAAAAATCAAGCTACCATGCCTCGAGAGCAACAAATAACGGTTTAGACAAATACACCTCAATCACTACAAGTACAAAGGGCCTATGAATGCTTCAGAAAACATTGAAACAATCGGTGATTTCTACATATCAAATGAAGATGATCTACCTATCAGTTATAATCTTAATAAGGAGATGGAGGAGGCACTTGAAGATGGTGATTTTGAAGATGAATTAATATATGAAGCAAATTCAGATAATGTTTAAGAGATGGAGATTGAGATAGATACATCTAACAAAGAAGTTGAGAGTCCAAATTCATTGAAAAATGTCCAAGCACAAACAATAGCACCTAGTGCTCCAACAGAACAACAAATTAGCAACATATAATTCCAATATCAAATTCCATTCCTTAGTAGGAGATTTCCTCCATGACAAAGACTTATGTTTAAGAAATGAGCTAAAAAAAGGTGATGAGGTTCAAGAAGAAGTCAAACTTGATACATGTATTGAAAATGTAGCATATAAAGATTCACTACAACTTCTTATTGACTAAATCGAACAAGAAGGTATAGAATATTGTTTATGAAGATAGGAATACATGCAATTGTAAATGGTAACTTCGTACAATCCAAAGCACCAAGATACTAACTTTGTAATTACATTAAAAAATGATCATCCACAAGTCGACTAGACATTCATGAGCCAGTGTTTTCTAAGCCAAATCAAGAATGATCCAGATGTAAAGATCACCACACTTAAATAACAAATAGAAGACACATATGGTTATGTAATTTCAAAGAGAAAAGTCTAAGGGGCAAAAAGAATAGCAATTGAGAAAGTACATAGCAATTAGGATGAATCATATAGTGATCTACCGAAAATGATTAATGCAATCTAGAGAACCAATCTAGGAATATATATTGCTTAGAAATTTCTATCTATCGAGAAGGAAAATAAGGTGGTCTTTCGAAGAGGCCTTTAAACACTATAGGCTAGTGATTAGTATAGATGACATATTCTTCGTATGGAAAATATCCTCATAGCTTGCCAATTCTGTGTAGCATGGATTGTGTAAATCACATACTGCCCTTGGCATTCATACTATTTAAGGAATCAAGTAAAAGTTGGAAATGGTTCATAAGAAGTTGAGGTAGTGCCTCCATGAATTGCATGATGATGATCTCACTTAATTTATTATATCAGACCAACGCAAGGGTATAATAAAAGCAATGAAGGATAAGAGAAATGGATGGCAGCCTTTGTATGCAAAATGGAGGGTGTGTATAAGATATATTGGTAGCAACTTCAACACAAAATACAAAAATCACTATCTAAAGAACTCGATAACTGTAGCTTTTCAAGCATAAGAAAGCAAATTTGAACTCTACATGAAGAAGATAAGGAAAAGGAACATAGCTACTCTAAAGTACTTTGTAGACATCTCTAGTGAGCTATGGACACGATTACATGATGGGGGATTTAGATACAATCAAATGACCACAAATCTCATTAAGAGCTACAATGTAGTATTAAAAGGTATAAGGTCATTACCTGTATCAGCATTGGTTCTAAAAATCTTCTACAACTGTATGAGCTACTTCTAAAAAAGGTGCGATAAGGCAATTAAAGCTGTATGTAAAGAAAAAGCTTATCTCAAATGAGTTCTCAAAAAGATAGAAAGATAGAGAGGAGCAACTACTGACCACCAAGTAAAAACATTTAACATGAGAATAGGAATGTTTGAGATACAAATGAGAGCATATATGAGTAAAAATGGAAGGAAAAGTGGCCATTACCATAGAGTTGACATAAATAACAACAAATGTAGCTATAATAAGTGGCAAATATACAAAATACCCCGCTCACATGCATTAATAGCCATAGCTCATGTAAGAATAGATTACATACATAAGATTAAGAAATGGTATCACTAGGAAAACCAAGTCACTTGATACCAAACTGCTTTTTAGCCTCTAAGAGATAGGCACACATGGACAGATCCAAAAGGAATACCAAAAATACACCTACTATATGAAAAAACTAGAAAAAAAAGGAAGACTAAGAACAAATAGATATCACAATGAGATAGATTTGAAAGAGAGACCAACAAAAAACTATTGTAGAAAGTGTAGAAGCAAGGGCACAATATAAAAACATGCTTAGGACAAGGTTTATAAAACTTATAACATGTTTGTCTCATTATTATATATGATGCTTTACTTTATAACTAATTTGATACATTTTACCTAAATTACAAAAGATCTAACATATATTTACCCTTTTTTCTTATGCTGATGCATTCGAGACCAGTAAATAGATCAGTGTTGACACAATATGACACATACAAATCTAGGGCTGTATGGAGAGGGGAGGTATAAAGCATAAAACTATCATTTATTCAATTAAATTACATAATTTGGTAAAATTTAATGCAATTGAATTTTTCGAGAACATAACCTAGTTAAATGTCATCAAAAAGAGGTATCACTAAAGAATCCTTAAGAGATGTAAGATGTATATGATGAGAGGATAGATACTTACTTAGAGCAAGCTAGATTTCATGGAGTCGTACACTTACCATTCATATAATTAAATTGGGGCTTGATTACAACATTAGTAGAGAGATGGCAATTAGAGACTAATACATTCCAGATGACTTACGGAGAGGTCGGATTGATACTTAGGACATTGCAATATAGTTAGGTTTGCCTATAGATGAGCAATCAATGATAGGTACCATAATATAGGACTAATTGGGAATAAGCACCTATTAAGAGCAAGATCGAATGTGAATTAGATTGTTAGATAGAGAGTTAGGATGTCTTGCTTTAGGAGTTTTCTGTTGAAGCATCTACCAGCAAATGTAGACGACATACCAATCATACACTACGAGAGGATCTATATTTTACATCTAATAAAAGGCATCTTATTCGCAAATACATCATCTAGCTACATACACCTAATGTTCTTAATACTATTAGAGAATTTATAGGTTGCAAATAGTTATAGTTAAGGATTAGCTTGCCTTACTTGGTTATATAGATACTTATACCAGGTCACAAAGGATAAGGTTGTAAAGATGGGTAGTGCAACAATACTGATTAAGGTGTAGGTATGGCATAGATTCCCTCATTTAGCTCTACAAAAGACATACATACGTGTAGCTCACCTTGGCCCACTAGCATACCAATAGGATGATACGTTTGATATCAAACAAACTCGTACTCACATTTTATCTTAGTGTCGCGAGGCTTTAAATTGTCAAACTCCTAAACAAGTAGAAAACAATTATTAGTTGTACTATTCTAATTATTTTTCTTTAACTTATCTATTGAAATAAATTTATCTTTTGCAGTTTTGTTGTACATTGTATACCTTGGAGATATTAGATATGTTACTTAAGATATGCCGAGAGGAGAGAGACATCTGGCTAGCCTACGTCCCCATGATTTACTTCCACATCGTGAAGATACACAAACTAGACAAAGTGATGAGGCAATTTTGGGGAGTACAATGGATTTGAAAAAACTGCAACATAGATCCAAACAACATACATATGATAGATCTATGATGAAAGTCAGAAGAAGATTAGGCTAGAAAGAACACGAGATATATCACCTAGTAGCAGGATAGGAGGCAAAGATTGGTTTAGATCATACACAATGATACCCTACCTAGTATGATCTCTACTGACTATTTCAACTAATACTATAAAGGGATACAAAGATACATTAGTCAACTTACAACACTTTTGGCTGCATTGGTAAGTATTTTATTTTGAACAATCAAATATAGGTAAAGTTTCATATTATATTAATGTAAACTAACATAATCACATTATTAAAATGCAGTTTAATATATTTACATGAATAAAGGAGAACATAGATATACAGGACATCTATGCCTTAGCTACTACAGGCAAACACACATTTGAAGGATATGGAGGTATCAAGCTAGCTAATCCAGCTCAGCAGGAGCAATAACCCAAAGGCCAGCTGGCTAGAGAAAGAAGATGAGGACATGGCCGAGGACGAGAATGAAGTTTAGCTCAAGCTTAAGATCAAAAGCCACAATTACACGACAGATTTCCCAATCCTTTAACAAATGTAGATATATAAGCTCTTGTTGATGATGTTATAGATCCACTTGTTGCTAATACTCCTACTGTTGATCATCCTACAATTGATCCTCCTGCAATAGATCTATCTATTATTGATGCTCCTATTGCTGATTCTATGATGGTTGATCCTTTGATAGCAGATCTACCAATACAGGCTCTAGCAGATTGTACTGCAAATAACACATCATTATTTGTGCCGCTCATACTAAAGATGATTGTATTATCATCATCCATTGTCAACCTACTTGCCTTTAACAGACTAACACGCCCAGTACCATTAAATATGGAAAAAGTAGTCACATAAGTAATTGTTAATTAATAAAATTTTTCCTTATAATAAAAAAAAATTCTAATTTGCATAATATTTTGATTATTAATTCAATTAATTAATATATTGCAGATTAAGTCCTGCCAAATTTCGATAGATATACAAGAATTAGCAAATACATCATAAGTCGAAGAATGTAGAAAAAAATATAAGAGAAAACGTAAATAAATATAAGACACATGAGTTTGCATGTGATTAGACTTAAAAACGTTTATAAAATTAATACTTGTTACTCATTATTACTAGTGATATGTATATATTTTTTCTGCATATCATATATTCTACTTAATAAATAATAAGAATGACAAATACAATAACAAAAATGATACGTTTAATAAATAAATAAATATGAAAAATCCAATATAAGATCATTCTAATTATAAAATGAGTTTCATACAAATTTTTTACCAACGATATACGAATAAAGTTAGAAAAAAATCTTGATAGTATAATATATTTAAAAAATAAGTAAGAACATATTAAAGTTGTATCTAGAAGATACATCACTAGTATTGTTGTACTAGTGTCACACGTGTAATCGAGTATTTTAGTAATTATTTTTATATAATTTGCATTTTTATAATTTTTTTTTAATTTTGATTCTAAACAAGTAATTTTCTCAATAAAATAGATATGGAAATAAAAAAAATTATTAATTATTTTGCAGTTGGGAATCAATTTCCCTAATTTAAAGAGAAAATAAAAAAAAAAAAAAGGAAACACTTTGCTATATATTCTTAAATCGTCTAAAGTAACCTGGTACTTTAAATGGCTTCAACCCATAACGATTCTACCCACGTTGGCCGTATAACCTTCATTACAACTGACAGTAAATTAATTTTACCACCCCACCTACATGCCCCCACCACAAAACTAACATAAAATTAAACAAAATAATCTGAGGATGTCTCGGCCCAAGCCCAAGTACTCATGAATTTGCTATTTTGCAGAACAAACAAAAACAAGACCCCAAAAACCGTTTTAGATAGATGTTTTTTAATCTTAAATGTCATAACTACTGATTTTGCTTTTAAAAATTTACTACTTTAATTTGTCATCCTTGATCAATCAGCATTTGTTATGCCAATTATGGAGATTGAGATTGTAAATTCAGTCATTAAAAGTTAATTTGGACATCGAATTTAGCGGATTTATATTTAAATATCAAATTTTGCAAGCAAAGTTTATGAGTAAATAAAATTTAATAATTTCAAACTTAAATATGAAATTAAAGAAAACATACAAAGCAATGAAATCAAATTTCAAATATTTAAATGGGTGGAAACCATGAATATCTAGGAAAATCAAGAGAAATAATGTATTTGGATATTTTAATGGCAAAAAACTAAATGAAATAAATGGAGATATAGTCACTTTTGTTTCTCTTTAATTAGGGAGAAATGATAAAAAAAAGTGAAATGTTTAAGAAATTTAAAGATATCATCGTAACAAATTTCATTATTTGTTTTTATAGTTCTTAATTTAGCTTTTTATTTTACTTTTATTTTAATTTAATGTCTATTAAATTTTAATAATTAAAAATATAATTAATTTAATAATTTAAATTGTAAAAGCTGAATCAACCATATAAAATGAAATCGTATAAATTTTTTTTAAAGTAATATGAATTAATGATTATTTGATTTCTTTCGCACTAAGGAAAGAAAACATTTTCATTTAATTCCATTCTACATACCTCTAAAAAAAGGAAGACTAAACAGAATAAAAACGATCTTTTTCATTCTTCTCTTCCTTTCTTTCCTTTTCTGTAACTGATTTCCTTTACCATTTCCATTTGCTTAAACTTGAAGAAACATAGTGTTTCTCTTCTGGTCTGCCTTTGCCCGCTCATCTGTGCGAACAAAGTCGCGACGGAAGTGAAGTCGTCTTCTTCTTCTTCTTCTTCTTACCCTCCTTAAAACGATCATCAATCTCTCTCTCAAGGTAAGTAATTCTCTCTCTCTCTCTCTCTTACTTTACACCATTATATTGATTCGAGAGGATTCTTATTTTCTGTTTTTTCATTTCTCGTACAATAATTTCAGATCTCGCTCGTATACCCGATCCGTGATTTGGTGTTTCATTTTGCGTCGTTACGTTATCGCATTGCTGCTATTTTTCTCTATGAATTGTTCCGTATCTTTTCGACTTTATAGAGTTATTAACTTTTTCGAAAATGAAATTTGTTTTTAAGATTGTAGTTGATGCATTAGGGTTTGGATTTGGCTTTTTTCATGCTATGGTTTCTGAATTAGGGTCGCTGGTGTTGGAATGATAGCATAGTTTCTACGGCTAACTGATTGGTTTCCTTTTGCGTCTATTAGGATAATGTATTTTTTCTGGGTAAGGAGGGTGATGTATGTTTAATTTCATGGATTTAATATACGTTGCTTATTGTGCTTGATTTGTGTGTTTGTTATTGTTGACGATAGTACTTGATGATACGGTGGAGTTTTGTTGCTTTGAGTTGTGGAATTTGTGGTTTAAGTTGCTAGATGGAGACTACGTAGGGATCTGAAATAGAGTATGTACGTGCAAAAGAAATGGTGTTTGTGCCTGTGAAATAGGACAAATGGAGTAAAAAGAGCGTAGGGGAAAAGATGGATAATCGGTAGGAAGTGTTTTTGCTGTTGATGATTTTTTTATTTTTTTTGGCCAAAGCTGTTGATGATTGAATGTCCAGCATTATTATGCTACTACCATATAGTTTTCAGCTCTGAACAACATCATTGCTCTCATCTTTTTAGTGTAGTAAAGGTTGAAATTTCATGATAACCTCATTTTTTGAGTATTGGCTGACTGGCTGTAAAGCTGTGGCAATGTTGCACTTGCCAGTATCCATTTTTATGTTAGTGGTTGCGTACCTTTGAAACGCCGTGACTTAGGTTGCTCTTTAATAAGGCATACTGCGTCAAGTAAATATCTTATGTCATCAATGTTGTTGTTACTAAACTCCAAATGTATATGTAAAGACTATGCAAGGAATGTAGAAACACCTAAGGAACATTTTGGCTGAAGGAAAAAAAAATCTATAAAGTGACGGGATCATGAGAGATACAAAAAATAATGATGAGGAGAACACCCAAAACAAAGGCTTTTTTTTCCATATTGCTTGGGATTATAACCCACAGTGCAGCTACATAATCATCTTCAATGTGATGGAAGGGGGTAACACTTGCAAGGATAATATTTGAGCTTTTGCCATGACATTCATAAATTACAAAAGTTTTATATACTAGATATCCCTTCCTTGAGCCACTATCTTCTTAGTCTTGTGTTGTGGATGAGATTGGTCTAGAAAAGTATAAGGGGGAAAGATTAAGGCTAGGATAAGAGACAAAAGATGCTTTTTTGGTTAATGGAGGGGAATGGCTGTAAGTTTTCTGGCCACCTCTTGGCATGTGAACCAGCCTACAGACTCAAAGACAAAGGTTTTATTTTACATCCAACTTTTATGTTGGTCATGCATTATGAATTGTGCCTTTACTTCGATCCTTGGATCCAGGCACATCATAGTATCAAAGTGAGGTCCATTTGCTTCAATTTTAGTAAGTTTCAGTTTTTCATCAATTTTGTCTGTGAATTTCTGGAATATTAGATTACGATTTGGCTGTTTTGGTGAATTATTGGTGATTATGGATTGGGGTTGTGACGTATGGGGGGATTGTGATATGTTTGTTTGAGTTTGATTAATTTCTTTATTGGTTATGCTTGGAGAACGTGTTTGTGGTGTTGATGGAAATTAAAGAAGTTGAAGTAATGATAGACATAGAGAGAGGAATGCTGTTGGGGGTGATATGAGACAACAGATAGGGGACCTTGTTGAGAAAAAGCATGCCATGTTGACTGCATAAACTGTATTAATACAAAATCTAGGGTTGAATGCAGCGGATAGAAATATTCGTGAAGAAGCACTTAGAGTTGGTAATAGGCATGATAGAGGGTGTGGAGAGGTTGTTGATTTAGTTGAAGGGGGCTATGATAGCTTTTGTGAAGAGCGTATTGGTGAGAGAAACCAATAAGGTAAAGTGTAGGAAATTATAAAGTTCAAAATTCCATGGTCCTATCAGAGTAGTTCTCCTAATGACTACTTGTATTGTGAGCATCAAGTTGAGAAAGCTTTTGAGTGCCATAAGTATGATGAAAGTACTAAAATCTGTTTAGCTACGTTGGAATTTACGGGATATGATGCTCTTTGATGGAAGAGATGATGGAGAAGCAGAAGTGACTACATGGGTTTTGAGGAAAGATCCATCATTGCTCAACCTTCTCTATAAAGTAGGTACAATGACAAATTTGAGCAGAAGAAGGAGCTCCACTGGACACATTGGTGTTTGCGTTTGTTTCACCATTTAGTTCCTCTGTAGTGTTGGCAGCATGTGGGTCCCTGGGTTTAAATGCAGCTTTGCTTTGAGAAGAGGGTGTAGGGGAAAAATCACTGTTTACTGTAACTTTATCTTTTCTGGCATTGGAGACTTGAATGGCTGATGCATCCGCACAAGTAACATGATGAGAAAAATTATTGTGCAATAGAGACGAGGATGGAACTCTGAATGTGATAGAAACGTGAATATAAAAATGCACAGATTGGTGATACCTATTCTATACAAAGATAAAAGGAAAGCATTATATTTACTTTATCAAGGCCATGAGGCATAGAAACATGCTCTTCTTGTTAATGTATTTTTCTGGAACATTTCATAATTTATGTCAAAAGTAGAAACTATTATAAAAGTTATAAATCTTTCTATTTTCCACATTCTAAGTTGGAATTTAGTTTCCTTTCCTAAAGTAGAGAGTGTGATGTTTAGGAAAGTAAAACTGTAAAAGGAAAATATACTGGAATTAATCTTAAATTGTTTGAGATAAGAATTATATATGAATTGATGCAATATATTGGTAAAACTAATTTTCAACACTAAAGAATATTTTCCTCTCGGGGATATGGCTGAGATCTGACGGCGAGTTTGGTACTGCTAGTTTATCATCTTCCTTCCACCTCAATCTTGCTACTTGGAGTAAATTTCTTCAGAAAACATCGTGAAGGCTGAAGTCTCTCTCTCTCTCTCTCTCTCTCCCCCTCACATTTGGATATTATTTGTAGTTACGATTCACAAGGTATGATTCTCTTCTCCTTCATCATTTGTTCTATTGCTATTGACTTGTAACTCTCTCATCAAATCAAAACTGAAAACAGTAAATAATCTAATTGGCAATCGCAGAGGAGAAATTCTAATGGCAACAATCTCTGTTCACCAATTCACTCAATGCATCACTTCCCACGCCTGGAGTCCCGATCACTCCAGTAATTAACTCTAACCTTCTTCATTCTTATTTCATGCTCGTCTCATTGTTTAGTTCTTGAATCTTCAATCTGAGTTTCTATTAGCTTTGTTGAAAGTAAATGGAAGTTATGAAATTGATGCACTTGTGTGAGCTTATTTGTCGAAAAATTTTGCTCCTTTTTTTTTTTTTTATGCATATGATTGCTTTGTTGATTCCTAGAGCTTCTTGTATTGGGGAAGTGTGTCCGAGGAATCTGAGCATTTTTACAATTGATTTGATAGACATGTTGATATATTGGAACTTGTAAATTGAACGTAATTGTTGTTTGATGAAATTGAAGTTAAGATCTTTTGTATTGACTTCTAATGCTACTTGTAAATAAGATTTGATTGGTTGAGCTCGAGTGTCGTTGATCTGGTCGCTAGTCATGAAACATCGTGGTTGACAGCATGTAACTAATGAGGAATATATATATGTTTAGGACAACACACCATTCTCCATATGGCATGTGTTTCATGTGAAGATGTTGCTCCATTCAATCATATTGTTGAAATTCATGTTGTGTAAGACTTACACTAAATTGTTTCTTAAAATCCATGTTGCTTAAGGAAAATTTTCAAGTTTTCCATCATTGTTTACATGCTTTGTAAAACATAAGTGCATAAAAAGGTAAAAACTTTCTTTATTTCGCATCTTATCAAGTTCTCCAGACACCTGCTAGCATTGTAATAGGACCATGCCAATAACCTTGCATTGAGTGAAAACTTCTGAAGCTGCATATACTGGAGAGCTGTTTTCTTTTCTTCTATTCTTCTTCTTCTTCTTCCCATCTTAATGTACAGTAGTTTTAGGAAGTTGCACTGGTAATGGCATCTTTGTCTCTTGTCAGCAATGAACATGAATTGCTTAATTTTTTAATTTTGAGTAAATTATTGTCCCTTAGTTTCCCATTGCTTCTTTGCTTCTTGTTGTTCACTGACTTTGGTTGCTGTAGTAATTAATTATTTGTCATGAAGGCTTTCCATATTTGGTTGATGTTGATTTGGTTGGTCTTGTTATGTGATTTGGTTCATTCTGGTTGCTGGTGTAGTTAGCAGTTTCTCTCTGACTAGTATCAAGTTCTACAACTCGTTTGTGCTCTTTTCCTTGGATTTGTTATGTAGAACTCAGCATGGCAATGGCTATGCCATCTCTTCATGGAAACATTGATATAAATTGTGGGCTTGTCTTAATTGTACTTTTTCTTTCTTAGTGGTTGCATTCTGCCCCAACAACAATGAAGTTCACATCTATAGATTATCAGAAGACAAATGGGAAAGAGCATACATTCTTCAGAAGGTAATTTATCAGATTATGGCAAATGAGGAATGATACCCTGCATTTTTTCTCCTCTAGGGCTTTGGAGCTGAGGTATTTTAGCTTCTTTTGTTTTTTGTTCTGATTAGAAAGGTAGGATACACATGCACATACACCAAGATAGTCTCCTTTCTTTCATCAAAATTCATGGTCCAAAGCTACTTTTCTGAATCATTATACAATGAGATTTTTCTTTTTCTCTTTGTTAGCTAATTAACTAATGGGAATAGCAACTTACCAAAAACAAACTGGTGAAAAAGAATAGTAACTAAAGAACTGATGTATCAGCATTTTGAAGCTTTAGTCCATCATAAAATGGGAAATTTCACTACATGGAATTCTTATAGGAGTATAATTATTAGAGGACCATTCTCTGCCATACCTGGTGATCTGCTCTTATTCTATCCTTTATGGCTTTGTTAATCATTGAGAGCATTTTATCCCTTGTCACAGCATGACCAAGTTGTATCTGGGATAGATTGGAGCGCCACATCAAACAGAATTGTGACAGTATCACATGATCGAAATTCGTGAGTAACTATTTCTTTGAGAATAGTTTTTGAAGATATTCCCCTTGGATTATATGGAGGAGAAAATATTTTTACTAGAAATAATTTTTGTGATAATCATGAAGCTAATTGGATGGATTAGATGTAGATTGCACTTATATTCTTACCATTTTGTGCTCATATCATAGATTGGTGATACAGTGGTTGCTTTTCATAGATATGTTTGGAACCTCGAAGGGTCAGAGTGGGTTCCCACCCTAGTTATCCTTAGGCTAAATCGTGCAGCACTTTGTGTTCAGTGGAGCCCAAAAGGTACAGATTAGTGACTTTTTTCCATAGCTTGCTCTTTTTGTTTTCAATTTATATAATTTCATTCCTCATTATGAACATGCAGAAAACAAATTTGCTGTCGGAAGTGGAGCAAAGACAGTTTGCATATGCTATTATGAGCAAGAAAATAACTGGTTTTCATCACATGCCCTTTATGCTTTTGTTGTAAAATCTGTCTTGAGTTATTGTTATATATGATGCCATTCTATCTAAATTTCATTAACTGATGACATGAGTGAGCTGAAATGATTTTTCTAAGTTTAAAAAATACATTGTCTTATATCTATAGCATTTTAGAGCCACCTGTATGTTAATAGAGGAGTGGTTCTTTCAAATATATGTTTGAGCATAGATGAAACAGTTTCTCTTATCTGTTAATCTAGTATAGGACTAGCTTTATTGCCCTTTAGGACATATTACATGACAGTTAATCTTTTTCTGAAAGTTATGATATACAGTGATTGTGCTAACATGAAGCAGTTAGATGTTCTAGGAAGATTTGAACAATCCACAGTTAAAAAGCATCAACGAAGACAGCAGAGAGTCAGCATACTCCTTTGAAGACTTTTTCATTTGTTTTTCTCCCCCACCCATTTAATAGTACTGGCTGCAATAGAGGCTTGGTATCATTATTTAATAAAAAGTGGCTCAGTCCAGAACCCCAAAAAAGATGAAAGGTGAATGCCATTGGAAGCATGAATAGGCATTACTTGCTGGATAATGTACTTTCAGCTCTCAGTAGCATTTCAAAGCAACCATTGTTGTAAACACTGACTGCTAATATTTGATAATCAGCCATAGGTAATTGAAATCAACTTGTTATGAGGTTGAAGTCTTGTTATGTCTGACATTGATTGGGAGGAAATGTCTTAACGCTGAAAGAATTCCTTATGGATAATTACTGAAAGAGTTAAGGGGTGAACTAGAAAGCTGCTTTCCCCACAATGGTGTTATCCTTGCCCTATTCAAGGCCATCGATGTTCTCATAAATTATATGTATTTAATCTTTATGCAGCCGAGAAGGTCATATACTTCTACATAATTCTATCAGATTTTAAAAAATAATGTTAGCAGGGTGAAATATATAGGTCCAGTATCAATATGCATTACCTGCCTCTGCATAGTTATATGTCACAGCTTTATTAGTTCTGTGTTAACAATAGCTTTTTGGATATTTTATATTGGGCCACATCTCTTCTATAACAGCATTTGGTAATTTTGACATATTTTATTTTTCTTTACAGGTGGGTGAGTAAGCTCATTAGGAAGAGGCACGATTCTTCTGTTACAGGTGTTGCATGGCACCCAAACAATGTGTGTAGACTTCCTCGTAGCATGTTTTGAAATTTTCTTGTGCAGTTGAACTTTTCTCATTGACATTTTTCTCTATATTGCAGTTGAACTTTTCTTGTTGACATTTTTCTCTATATTGTTCTTCTGAGATATAACTGCATGTTATGCATGAAACTTTCTCTATGTTGTCTACCGACTCATGGTTGTCATTTTCTATGGAATCTAGTCTACTCTATGCTCACATTATCTTTGCTAGTAGTTTTTGTGTTAGCAAATAACAAATACATGGTTATGGCAAGATGCTACAATGTGGGATTGAAGAACTTTAGAAAGGTATTTCTGTTTAGTGATTTGGCTTCTTTTGTATCAATACATCTAGATGTTCAGTTGCTGTGCATTGTTCATTATGAAATTATCATTAGGATGTTGGGTTTGTTAGAGGAGATGGAAAAGACAACTTTCAGCTGTTTTGAGCGTAACTCTGTATCAATGTTGTGAAAAAGAAGTTGGTGATATTGGAAGGATAGAGGAGGTTGTTCTATGAGCAATGCTTTAATATTAGGCAGGGTTGATTTATTTAGTGTATATAAATAGTTATGTGAACCACTTCAGTTGTGTCGATTGAGGAGGAGTTGCCAATCAAAAAAAGTTAAAGGAGGAGTTGGTGTTGATCAGGATGCATTATCATAGTCTGGTGAAATGGACTTGCTATGTAGATTATGAAGTTCTTTTGTCTAATGTATTCTGTTGCTATCTTCTGATGGATTGTTTGTGAATGTTGGTTGTGGGATATTTCAGTTGTGTAAATATCTTCAGAGAAGAATATCCTCTCCTTAAACATTAGCAAATGCATCAGCTTAGATTTTCTACTAGTTGTTGGGATGTGATTCATTGGTGTTGTGCTAAAGACATGCTTTTGGAATACTAGGTACAGTACTAATTTCATTGTTCTTCAGCTAATTCTTTCTATTAATCTATTCCATCTTGATATAACCTATCCTGTTTCTTCAAGATTTTGTGCTATAACACATTAAAACTCGACGCTGGATTAACAAAGAGACTAGGGTCATCAAACTTGGAAAAATTGAAGCTTAGTTACTTATTGTCATGTCATTTGCTAAATGGTTGGTTTGCTGCACAAACCATAGCCTATACATGCTCTTTGCATAATCTTTGATTTTTTGAATTGAGAATGGGAATCTGCAGTAAATGAAAGGATAGGTTATGAAAATTTTGTCCATAATGTACTCTTTGCAGCCAATACAATATATTTATGCTTTCTGATGCAAGTTAGAAAAAGCAGTCAAATAAAAATTCTTAAGTGGAAGAACATGGTCTGTTGCTGTTGTGGTCCCAAGTCTTGAAACAAACACCTTTATTTGTTTTAGTTATGATTTTTATTGCAGATTCTTCTTGCAACAACATCTAGTGATGGGAAATGCCGTGTGTTCTCCACATTTATCAAAGGTGTCGATACAAGGTATAAGTATTGAACCTTTTCAGTCCTGCTGAAATATTTGCTATTGGATCTGATTTTTCCCGCTTGCCATGGCCGTTAGGGATGCAAGCACAAGCTCTTCAGATTCCAAATTTGGAGAGGTAAGATTATGTTGCCTTGAAAGATGATAGAGTCCGGCTGTGGATTTGCCCTTCTATTATTGATCAAGTTTTACTAATTTGGCTATGCATGTCATTAGCACATTATTTAAAGATAGGACTATATAAACTTATTAAAAAGCTGTGATTGTACCCTGCTTTTCATTTCTAGTTGCTCTGGTGGACTGTTTCTTTCCAATAATTTTGAATGAAAAAGATCAATATGAAGAGGAAAAAGGTTTGTGGATTGATTGATGAAAATATTGCAATTTGTTTAGTTTCCTGATATATATTTTGCTACACAGTGTATCCTGATGTAAAGTTATAAAGGTCCCAAGTCATGTATTGATGTTGCACTAGATAATCAACTGATCCAACTTGAGTACATTTGATGGTTTGTAAACTAGTTTACTGTAATTGTTGCTTGGTCAATTTCTGCTACTCTCCCTCACACACGTGCGTGTTAGATATTGAATTCTGTAGTGTTATGAACTCACAGATAGATGGATTAAGAAAATGGAAGTAATTTTTTTTTTTTTTGAAATCGTGGAAGAAATTGAGATTACAAACACTAATCTCTCTCTCTAGAAGAGAGCCATGAGCATAAGCTCATACATGAGCAACTTGCTCATTCCACTCACTCAAACTTGACTTCCCTGAATCCCCTCTTTTCTAATTAGCTGCCTAACACTATTTATAAGCAGAACATGTCTACTCTAGTTAATGACAAATTTACCCTTCTTGCTATACACATACTATGTGAGTCTCAACACTGTATAATGACACTTTTACCCTTACTATTATACTCATATGTAATATAAGAGACTTCACCTAAGGATCATATCATGTAGTATATGTAGGGACATGGTTATTCATTTACCTTGATTTTTTTAGAACACATTTACACCTTAGTATAGAGAATTTTATAGGAGCTGGCTTAGCGATTTGCTTTGTCTTTATCTTAGTTTAGTATGGAAATATGTTTCTGAATGAGCTAGAAAACTTACCTTGGTTAGAAAATAGCTTTGAATGTCTGCCTTTCTGTAATTTTGCCCCATTTCTATTGAAGCAGCATATTTCTTATATCTGTGCTTTCTGTCGAAACAGCAAATTATTCAGCTCGATCTTTCATTTTCCTGGGCATTTGGTGTAAAGTGGTCACCAAGTGGCAACACCTTAGCTTATGTAGGTGAGAGTTTCTCTATTTTTACTTGGCTTATACAGTCAAGATTCCTGGATAAATTACTTTATTATTATTTTATTTTTAATTTATGCCCTACACTGGCTGGCAATCTTTCTTTTGTAAATTGTTGTTCAAATATCATATAGTCAAATCAATTTGGGCATAAGTTTGCTCTTATTTGATGAATTCTTCCCTTATCTATTGGTTACTTGATGCTGGAACATTTGGAATGATATCAGCTTCAGAATTTGGTTGCACTTAGTATCCTGCACGTGATAGAGGTGTTTTGTTCCCATTTTACATTGTGCAGGTCACAACTCTATGGTTTACTTTGTTGATGATGTTGGACCATCACCTTTAGCACAGAGTGTTGCTTTCCGTGATTTGCCTCTACGTGATGTGGGTCGGCATCCATTCTGGTTATTCTTTCATAGCTTATGTTTTTACTTAGTATTTGTCATCTGTGCTAACTAGTTCGCAGCTTCCAGGTCTTATTTGTTTCTGAGAGAATGGTGATAGGTGTGGGATATGACTGTATGCCAATGGTATTTGCTGCAGATGAAAATCGGATGTGGTACGTATTTGTGTGAAATGTTTCATAAGCTTTCCTCATCCATCTTGCTTTCATGCCTCTTCTCGATTTAATTTAACATTTGTCACCTCTCTCATTACGATGGGTGTATCATTAGTTCCCTCTGAAGATGTAGGGTAGAATAAAATTCATTTGATTAAAAATTAGTTTCTTTTGCTGTGAGTTGTTAATGGTTGATGATCAGATTATTAACCACATAAAAGCTGATTACTAATTACATGGCTTAAAATGTGATTTCTGTTCAATTAGATCTCTTATTTTACTGATCTTATCAACAAAAAGGGGGAAAAAAAAAGTTCTCATGAACTTAAGCATCAACTTAAAATGTGATTTTTTTTTTTTTTTGGTCAAAGTAATATAGTTACATTATTTATTTCAAATTTGCAGGAGTTTTGTAAGATTCCTTGGGGAAAGGAAGACGCCAACTTCTGGTGCAAAATATGGTTCACAGGTCTGTTCACATTGAAATGGTAGTCTTGGCTGTCCTTTTCATTTTTTTCTCTTCTTTTTTTTTTTTTTCCCCTCTTTTGGTTTTTGGGGGGAGGGAGATGACAATCTTTGATGTCATCACTGTTATAAATTTTCTGGTTGATCGAGGATGACCTCAATGGAGCTGAACTTCTTGTTGTAAGTGTTTTCTTACAGTTGTAATGATCCTTTTTGTGGGCCAGTTTTCTGAAGCATTTGGGAAATTTTATGGACAATCAAGGCATGGAGTAAACAATGATGGTGTTGATCATTCAAGACAACGTGGAGGTGTTCATGAGAATTGTATAAAGTATTTCCACGTGCCTTATACTTCTTAAACCAGGATTTCCGTTTAGTCTACATAAATGAAGCTCACTTAGACTTTAACGGCTGTTTTTGTCCTTTTTTTTAATTTATAATATATTAGTGACACCTACATCATCAGGGCTAGATTGTAGTGTAACAGTATCATATAGCTATTAAGTATTATAGACATAATCATATGCAATATTTGGCAATTACAAGTCGATCGTGATAACTATTGAATTTTAATGGTTGGTAGTAGTGGAAGATAAAGGCAGCACTGCACAGTTGGTGGTTGTAGTCAACTATCATGGAAAATGATTTTCGCTTGAAAAAGATGAAATCATTTCCCTTTTAACATTTACCATGGTACCACAACTGTTAATTGCTATCTTTGCTGCCTATTACCAAGTATTTATAAAGAAATAGTTAGTTACAGCTGCTTTTGATTGCTACGATATCATTCAACAATGGTAAATGAGGGACTAATAAGCTAAAAAAGAATATTTGGATCCTCTAAGTGAAAGCACCATATATGTGCCTATAATTGCAAAAATCTGATAATGGCTTTGTTCTTGTTTCCAGTAGCATTCTGCCACTTAAGGAGATGGGAATGTCTTCCACAACTCGTTTCAGTACCTCAGGTTTGCTCCTCCTCTGATTTTTACGTCATTCATAATTTAATTGGGTGTTATTTTTTGATATCTTTTCATAACAACAGGACTGGATGGCAGAGTGGTGATTTGGGACTTGGAGAATGAGGAAGACTTATTAGAGTACCTATAGGATATTTTCAATTTTTATACATTGTAGAGAAGGGAGCACCACTGAGAATAGCTTCCATACAACCTTGGTATGCTTTGTATATGGTTTTGGTCTTTTCTTGTCAGTGTAATGGCTTATTGATTTTGCTTGTATATTCGAATGCCCTGCAGATTTATACCAGCACTCTCTCCACATTACTTAATGAATGAATCATCTGGTCGTTTTCTTCCATTATAAGTACCGATATAATATGCCTTTGCTCGGGCTATGCTTTTTAGTTATACATAAAAAGATTTCATTTGATATAATCTCTAGTCTGAAGGTCTTTTCACTTCCTCCTATGAACTGGAATATCTGTTCTCAAAGTAACCCACGGCACGGTGGGTTGTATATTACTTCCTAGCTGATGTAAAATGTGCTTTAGTTGAGTGTTCACTGGATATAGCTGAGGAAGGGCTCTTTATTAGGCATGATGACATGCAATACATGTAAGCTGGCTGGCCAGTGGAGGCCAATACCTGGCTGAGATCAACATGTAAATGCGATAAAGATCGGCACATGTTATGGCATTGTGGTGCTTCTCTAGAACTCTGTTTATGGTGGCCACCATCTCATCAGGTTAGATGAGTGCATATGTAGGAAAGGAGGAGCGAGCTGGTGCATTCCTTTGAAAAAAAAAAAAAAAACAAAGAGAGTTCAGAAAGGGGCAGAGGCAAAACTTAGTCCGTGTAGAGGTAATGAATGGGGCCTTTCGGAAAGGCGCTCTCCGTTTTGTTGATTTTAGTAAGGAAAGTACCTTTGTGGAAGGTGCCTTCTTCTCTAATAAAACTAGAAAAAGGTGCGTTTGGGAAAAGCGCTTGCGACAACAAAATGAGCAAAGAAAACAACCATCTAAATTACAAAACCAAGCTTAACTACAATCACAAGTTCAAATTAACAAACAATCCAGTCGAAAAACGTAAACTCCACATCCAACTTATGTTGCTAACCTCAACTCTAAACTTGATTGTAAATGCTTGAATTGGAAATATAAGCAAAATATGAACAACTCATTTCCTAAACTCTCAAATTGTTCATTACCACTTTAATATAAAATGTGAAATATGAAACATTCAAGACATAGAAAGAAGTATGAGAAAGTTAAAATGATATGAAATTCTACGAAAATATAAATGTTCAATACATTTGTTCATAGAAGTCTAGCAAATAATATGTATAATCTCATCTTTTTCTACTCCTAGTGAAGACCCACTATACACTAGATGCTAAACGCTCATTGGTCCTCCTCTCATCTGAAACTGCCGAAGCCTAGCTCCTGTGTCTTAAGCAGCTACTAAGGTGGCTCAAAGGATTGTGGTGGATCAACTGTAGTTATTTGGGAAGAACTTTCTTCAACCTCTTCTCTCTTTTATATGGAGCCAAGAGTATAAAGGAAGGATCACATTGTATCTCTAAAGTTAGGTTCTCTAACATTTTGCTTGCACCTGAACCTTCAGATGACCCTGCCACATGAGATGGACCTACACTATCATTGCCAAGCTAACCTCATCTCTAATGCCATCCCCCTCCTCTCATCCTTGTTCCTCCGTCTCATCTGAAGGGATTTAAAGACTCATAATCAACCTGGATGTCCTCATCCTACCCCTCAACTTGATCCTTAGCTAGATGTGGAGGGTATAGAGTGATTGGAACATGGTCATGCAACAACTATATCCCATGATTAGCATAGGCTTAAGCTGCTTAGTAGTCGCCTCCATCAAGAGAGATCTTAATCTCTAAAACTCTTCAGTGTGCAAAAAGAAGAGGGTTAACATAAGGTAGAGTTAGATAAGTAAAAAAAAAAAAAATAGTCATAGTTGAAGGTGACCTTACCAATTAGCCAAGCAATGCTCTAGTATGGCCGATATACTAATGAGTGATACTCTTATATTACTGTCAGTACCAATGCTCAACTCCTCTGGGTCCGTCAATTTGGATCACCAGAGAGTGTCGATCATTTTAAGTTATGATGTGTAGTAGATGTTGGGTGATATAGTCATTGTTGATCTAACCTCGTAAATCAATATAGTACAAGGCCTCCTTTATGTCACGTACTGGTGGAATCCTCTACAATACACCAAACTGTCAAAGCATACTCTAGGAAGTGCCACTTAATAATGTGGAAACACATAAGTAGCACTCGCAATGTCCATATGTAACGACCATAGTGATAGAAATTAGGTAAGATCTCGAGTATCTTGTCAGGATATGGCTGCCATATGACCTACAAATCATGTTATCAAAGTTAGTGTCTTTGTAAAGTATTAAAACAAAAGGTCGAAAAAGTCTATTGAATACATACATGATCTAAAGTTTTCCTATCGAATGCATCCCGATAGGCTGTCAACACATGGGTCATGTACATCTTCATGTCCCATCTAATCAACTCCCTAGCAGCTAGAGGCTTTTAGCTATCAGCGACCATCCCATTTCTACTCAAGGGGGGCAATGTGTGGAAGCTTATCACAAGCCTACACTTGAAGAAGTCTCGTAGCACCCTCCATCTTACAAGCAGTCTCCAACAACTTGTCGTATAGCTATCTATATAGCTAAGCGATATATGTGAACCTCCAACTATAAGGTCCAGCTCGAGTGAAATCCTCCGATAAAGGGAAGAAACATTACATGGACTAGGTTGCCAGATTTGTAAACAAAGATGAATCCTCCCAACATTTGCAAGATATATAGTCTTGCATGTCATCTAATTTGTCCTCATCTATCCTAGCAGATAGGGAATAGAAATGGTTGATTAGCTGTAGACACCTAATTTTTGCCCTTCTATAGTCCTAATTTTTATTTTTACAAAAAAGGGTCTTAATTCAAAAATAAAAATAAAAATAATAAAAAAATTAATGAAAGATAAAAAATAATAATAAAAATTAACAAATGATGAAAATACCAAAAAATAAGAAAAGGAAAAATTATAAAAATTTCGTAGATTTTTATGAAGTAACTTATATTAGAAACAAATAGTTTTAGTTTTAGTTTTAGTTTAGTTAAAAATTTTTATTTTAGGGAATCGGATAGTTTAAATATAGTTAGTATTTTCATTATTTGTTTACTCGAAGACCATCTCAGTTTCTCGACCAAGCTCCACGTCGTCTACTTCGTAGATCCGAAGCTAAACGTCCAACGAAGCCATCTCTTTCATCAGAACAGCAGTACTATTGACTCGCTTGCGACGATACAACACCTACTACTTCACCACGAACCACATACTATTACTGATCGTCACTGTTCACGCAAACAGGAAATCCAGGTACTTTCTTATAGTTTTGATTCCTTTTATTTATTTGTTCATATTGTCGTTATTATTTAGATTTTTAGTTTTAGGAGATTTTTATTGTTTTATGTGAATAGTTGTTAACTAAAGCATCTTAGTTTTATTGATTATGTAGGTTGAGGATTAATTAGATTATATTGGTTTAATTGAAAGTTTATTTAATAAGTAGTGATATGTTTTAATATTAGTTATTATATAGGGGTATCATATGGATTATTATTATTTTTTTGTAAAATATATATATATATATTAGTTTAAGAGTCGTTAAGATCAGTTTTACTATATATATACATTATTATGTTTTATCAGTTAAAATAGTATATAATATATGCATATGTTAGCATAAAAGTTTTAGTGATAGATCTTATATAAATGTATTATATGGAATTATATTATTTTTGGTAAATAGCTATATGTATATTAATTTAGGGATTATTATGATTGGGCATTTATTTTTTAGATTTGGTTTTACTTAAGGATTTGTTACATAGAAAGTTGTTTTTTTTTTTTTTAAATGAAACTAATAAAAGACCTTTTTTAAAAAATAGGATTGTTAGACCATTTTTTTTTTTAAATAAAAAAACACTCAAGAGTTAGGGCCCTTTAGATTTTATTTGAATAAACTAATTTGGTAATAATGTAAATTCAGTTGGTTTTCAAAAATTAAAATCAACTAACACACTAAAATTTTTGGAAAGAACTACGATTGTCTGATCCCGGCTAGCGGGTACGTAGGCACCTTTGGGGCAACGATAAAATATGTAGAAACTTAGGTTCCTTTTCCTTTTGATTTTATTTATTTATTTATTTATTTTCTTAAAAAATATTATAATTAGAAAAATAATCCTAATTTCGGTAAATAGATAGTGGTACCCATTAAAAGTTTAATAGGTTAGCCCCCGAACTTAGAACCCTCTAGTTCTTCATTTAAAATTGAAATAAAAAACCGGTAGTCAAATCGTAATCAATTCACCCAATTGGTTACGATTTCTTTTTCTTTTCCCGACTTTGGTCGAGTGGCGACTCCAAAAATTATTTTCAATAAAAAACCGGAATTTCTCAATTTCTTTAGTCAAAGAGTAATATTAAATGGGTTAGAGTTTAGTATTAATCGGAAATGAAGAAATTAATTTTTAAATAAAAGAAATCGAAAAATCAGGCTCGACATTAGCCAACCTAACTTCACACACTCTCCTTGTCGCGTTTCGAAACGGTAGAGTCATAACAGTCCTACTATGCAAACCATTCTATAATAGAAGATGATCTTATAGCCACTATTTTGAACCTAATTTACACAAGGTATTCACAACTAACTTACTTTAAAGTAAACAATTCTTAAATTAAACATGCTATTTGACTATGTAATTATGAAAAATACATATTTACATTAAATAATCTAAGTATGTTTAGAAGATTAAGTAGCCTAATCATAAACTACTTAAGTAATATATAAATTAATACTAAAAATTTTAAAAACAGAAACCAAACTTATAAGTGTAATTGTTTCTCAGGTTATTATCCTCACTCCCCCAAGATCTAGTAGTTAATAGCTTTAAGGTAATTATAAGCCACTTTCTAGCTAGCCCTTACAACAACGTTTATAGGGATGTGATCAACCACAGCTTAATAAATTGAGACGAAAACTTAAAACTATACAGCAAATACAAATAAGGTTATAAACTAAATTAGTTAGATGCAATGCATGTCAAAGTAAATATCATCACACAACGTTGTCCAGCCCGTCATGAGATTAGAGAAATTACACGCGCTCTAATCTGGGTTGAGGAGTTTCCATTAAGGTAACAGCTCATGACCAAACTCAAGGTTGTGCAATGGAAACACCGCTTCTCCTACGACTACCTTCAAACCATTGACTTTATTCTTACTGTGACCTTCTCACCTATAACTTAATTCAACTAAGAATGAAGAAGGAACTAATTATGCTATCTAATACTATCCCTTTCGAAGGAGATGGTATTTGGCTAAAGAATCCTAATGTTCTCCTAATGGGTTGCTATGTAGGTACAGTTTAAATTTATGAGTCAAATATGTAATTAAATCCAGTTTAAAGTGTTCAATCATTTCAAACAAATCACACAAATACAAACCAAAACAGCAAAATAGAATCATATCATCAACTCAAAATAAGCACATGTGCATAGCCAACTATCTAACAAGTATAATCAAGTACAATTTTAAGCCTCTAAGCATTACAAATTAGTACTCCAAAATACAATAACAAATTAATCCCAATTTACCTAAATTCCTCGCTTACTTATTCGAGGTACGACTCCCACTAGCTATTACAAAAAATCCCTATAATACAAATATTATTTCAGTTTTTCATGTAGCTACTATAAATTAGTTTTATCCTATAACGCTTATTGTTATCTTTCGTTTAGGGTTTAATATACCCAATTATCTAGGTTTTCAAGTCTTTTATAATTATTCTTGATTTAGGTTAAGTTCTGGTTCAGTTTCCATATCGATTTCTAAATTAGATTCTAATTTAATTTCTAAGTACGATTTTATACATAAACCCTAGAAACTCATTTCGACTCATAATGTGAAATTAATCATATTATTTTCGAGTATTCTAAATACCATACTTAACTCCTAACCAGTATTTTAATTTGTACAATATACCCTTTTATCCTAACTTAACTATCGAATTTAATTCCGAAATGAGAAAATTTTATATATTTCATATAAATACCTAAATTTAAATTTCCTACCAGTTTTATTATATATTTCTATTATTATTATAATATCAATTTTAACCTAATATTTTCTTACTCATTAATTTCTTTTACTTACAAATTATATATTATCACCTAATATGTACATAATATGCACATCTAATATTCTAATCACTTCAAATATCATCTCTTAACATCAATTAACATCTCAAAATACTTAAATTTATCCCAAATAAGAATTTATACCTAATTACCCTAAATTACAAAATTAGCTTAAAATATGCTATTTTTACCTATTATATATATATACTACATAATACCCTGATAATTATATTTAATACCCTAAATGCTACAAATATCACACTTCATTAGATTTTAACATCCTAAAACATATAATTCTGCACTAAATTAGTAATTACCCATTTAATTACTTAATTAACCCTAAATTACCCGTTTTATGCATCATTTAATACCTAAAAATTTTGAAAATTCATTTTTGAAAAAGGGCTTCATAGCACTACTCTATAACCCTTAAATAGTCTACAAAAAATTTTTGAGTTTAAAACTATGCTACTAAGGTCATTAATTTTTAAATCAAAACATGTTTAGTTTTGCACAGTTTCTTAAGCATTATATATTTTCAAATATAATTAAATCAAAATAATATTTTTCCCTAAATCTATATACTTAAAAACATTAGAATACCAAATTTCACAATTTTTTAAGTATATTTAATATTTTTAATAAAATAAGTAAAAAAAAAAAAAGATCGAACTCACCAAAGTTGGTAGCTCCAACCACTATGGCCTTATCAATCGATCTAGGTGCTGCCACCACCGTATGGTGGTGGTAAACATCCACTTCCAGATTGCCATTGGGTGGAAGTTCTCTTCTAAGGTTCTAATTACATAAATTTTTTTTTGAAATTTTGAAAAAAAAGACACTGTAATCCTTTATTTTTCGATTCTCTCAAATTTTCTTACTCTCCAAACATACTAAATGAGCTTTTGTCCAAGTTTGGGTATTTATAGGGCTGCATAAATATTTTTTTCATTAATTTGAAGTGACGATTGTCTTATCTCTTCTTCATTTTGACTTTCTAGTTGTTTTCTTTTAATTCTTTAAATCCCAAGCTACCTTGATTTCTAAACTTTTCCTCGTCTTTCTATATTTTTCTTGATTTTTCTTTAATTATTTATTAATTTTCTTTAATTATTTAGTATCATGTATTTTGGGTAATTTCACGTATTTTAACCTACACATAAATACATATATAGTTCAAACAAATATTCAGAAATATTATTTATATTATTTTATGATTTTTAGTGTGCATATAATTTATTTTTATCGATTCATTAGTTATCGAAACTCATCTTACGCATTTTCAATATTCCAATAACTAACAAGAAATTTACATATAATTCAATATTTTAATAATTAATTATTTTATTATTTATTTTCCTAAATCCAAACTCATGAGGATCATTTTTACTAATATTCCTAATTTCGTCGTAAAATTTGAGTTGAATCGAACAATTTACTCAATTACCCTAAATCTGACAGATCAAACCCCAAACACTAAATTATGGTGCTTACACTCCTCTAGCCTCGAAGCCCTCAAGAACAACTCCGAGGCATCTAACAGATATATGTGGCCACTCTTTATAAGTGCTCCTAATCACTAAAAGGCCATCAGCTTGAATACCGAATTGTACCTCTACATCTTAAAGTGTAATGGTAAGCTCTTCATGGGTCATATGGAAAGTATGAGTCTCCTGCTTCCATCTCTCCACTAATGTCGCGATTAAGTGGTGGCCTAACTGAATGTATAAGAGACGGCTCAAACTTGTGAAGCCGGCCTACTCCATGTATGGGAGCATGCGAGGGTCTAAAGGGATCTCGTACACTTGTTAGTCTTATCAAAGTTCCCACTCATGATGGTGTATATGTTATGCCTCGAACAAGAAAAATTATAACAGTCCCACTGTGTAAACTAAACTAAGATAGAAACTGACCTCATAGCTACTATCGTACATATAGTCCATACAAAGAATACATAACTCAACCAGCTTAAAGCATCCGTTCCGATACGTGTGAATGATCAAAAAAGTGGTATTGCTTTGCAAAATACCTATTCTATATAACTTAATGTCTCATAACACAATAGTATTTACATAAGCATCTCACATCCAGAATTATAATTTACAATCAGAGTTTGCTAAAAGTAATAGGTTTGAAGTCTAATTATGATAAGATAGGAAAACTAGCGAGCATCCCAAGGAATTCCCAGTTAGTTTCCTCAAACTCAAAAGAAAATTCAAAAGCCTAGATTCAGTAGATTTCTCATTCCTTACGTTTCTAGTAAACAACACACTAACTTAGAGATGGTGGTATTTGAACATCCTGATCTTCATTCGATGCCTACAAAAGAATCTATTAAGGTATAAGCACAACCATCTCAATAAGTGAGATGGAGTTAAAAGAGTATTAAACAATCACATGTAAGGTTATTAACCATGATAAAATGCAATGCAACCAATCACTTGAAATATCGCACAATGTTATCCAATTCATTATGAGGTTAGAGAAATTACATCTGCTCCAACCTGGATTGAGAAATTTCATCGCGACTCAAATCAAACAAAACTTAGGCTTATGCAATGGAAAACACCCTCCTCCCATGATCACCTTTCAACCACGACCCATATCCTTATCACGACCTCTTCACTTGTCACTTAGTTCAACTAAAGTTGGAGAAAGAACCATTTCAGCTATTCTCATTGAAGGGAGTCGGTATTTGGCCTGACACTCCTAATCATTTTCCCTAACGGTTGTTATGTATGTCCATTTTTGTTATAGTTGAATCATTATTAATTGTAATTAAGAGTGACCAAACAAGTTTACATAATACAGAAACGATGCAATCACATAGAACAGCACACTAAGGAGTTCAACTCTTGTCACAACTTATCACCAAGCACATGCATAGTGCACACAAATAACTAATTATAATCACAAACAAAAGTATTCTTATGTCTCCAAATACTATAGTATAGTAAACAAGTGGTAAAGCCATGATCCCAATTTACCTGTTCAAATGCTCACTACGGGAGACTTGAGTCATCAATGATCTAATCACTGGGGGATCTTATATATATAAAACTCAAATTTAGTTTTCATAATAGTTATGAAAACATTAAGGTTTTATCTAAAACAATTATATATATATATATATATAATAAAACTATATATTATTATGATAATATCGAGTTAAATTATTAATTATTAATAATATACGTAATTATACTATTACATATAATATATCATTTCGATCATATCGAAACGTATTTTTAATTGGTTAAATTATGTTTTAATTACGATAGTGTTATTGTAATATGTGAAGTTTCGTAACATTATAGAGTTATAACTTATATTATTTAAGATTATCCAATTTTAGTAAAAAACAGTATCGTTGGGTTCATACAAATCTCATAACACGTATTACGGGTTCTATTTCTAAAAATAACTTTTAATAAATAGTTCAAATTTTTAACACAATTATACATATCTAAATAAATATTATCGTATTATACGCATTTTATGTTATTAAGTATATTTTACATAATTTGTTAATATAACTCTATAATATAGATATTATCTAACCCTTATATGCATATAATATATCCCGGTCATTAGAAAATCATTAAATATATTAAAATATACTTTTTTTATCAAATCTGACCAATACACATATAGATAGTTTTTATTTAATTATTTATCATATTTTAGCCTATTATTACCAAAAATGAGTCACAATTCATAATTTAAGCTATTTTACTACATAAATTCATAATAAATAGCTCAGGTTATTAAATAATTCCCCAAAAATTTCTATAGACTCCTACAAATATGGGGAATTCAGTGATCACTTGATTTCATGTTATCAATTTATTACCTATATACTCGAAGTTACAATTTTACTCTTAAATTATGTTTAATTACCCAAATATTATCTTTTTACACAAAATTATTTTCCATGTATCCTAACATCATTATAATTCACAAGAAGTCAGTATGGGTCATTTTCATCATTTAATTCCATAAAACCTATTTATTTTACATTTTCACCCTAATTTCTAACTATGTTTAGGCCAAAAAATATAGTAAATATTAAAAATAATCAAATAAAAAATTTGACTACATATTAATTATCTATATATCATGTATGTCCTATACAAAAATTTTAGCTATAAATAACATCATTTGATATATTTATTTTTAAAGTAAAAATTCGGGTGAATAGTAATTTTCTTAAGCAAGTATATTAAATATTCAAAATTTTACAAAAATAAAAATATCACATGAAAGAATATCGAACATAATCTAAATATAAATTTTTCGAAAATTTTCTAGGTAGAATCACTATTTTTAAAAAATAATTGAAAATTAGAGCATAACTTTGACTTAACTGTTCTTAAGTGCTCTAATGGCCGATGGTAGATGGGGGGTTGTCGAATGGCCAAGACACAGGGTAGACTGGTAGTGGCTGGTCGAGTTCCATAGCAATTTACTTTTGGCTTGAGAACGAGGCTAGTAAGGTGTATGCTCTATTTTTTTTTTTAATTTTTCCTATTTTCTAGAATTTTTTTTATATTTATTCTAGTCTCAACTTTGCTAAACTATTACTGTTTTGGGGTGGATTGCTATTTATAAGTATTGAAATGGTCGTATAAAATTTTTCCCTAATTTTTTCCCTATTGAATTCAAGTTGGAGGTGTCCTTCAACATGACTTTTGCTTTTGATTCAGTAGCTTTCAGACTTCCACAACTTGCTATGAGATTTTCCAACTGTCTTTAGCAATTTTAAAGGCAAGTTGATAAGCTTAAATGGATATTTTAGTTAAATATTAATATTATATATATAATATATTAGTATTTAGTTATTTTATTAATATAAGAGTATATATCCTATGTAAATGTCACATGTATTTTATAACTATACTCATATAATTATATTTCTAACATATTTTTTATTTATAAGATATATTTCTTAATTATTTTTATGAATTCAACATGTAATATATATATATATATATATATATATAATANATAGAAACTGACCTCATAGCTACTATCGTACATATAGTCCATACAAAGAATACATAACTCAACCAGCTTAAAGCATCCGTTCCGATACGTGTGAATGATCAAAAAAGTGGTATTGCTTTGCAAAATACCTATTCTATATAACTTAATGTCTCATAACACAATAGTATTTACATAAGCATCTCACATCCAGAATTATAATTTACAATCAGAGTTTGCTAAAAGTAATAGGTTTGAAGTCTAATTATGATAAGATAGGAAAACTAGCGAGCATCCCAAGGAATTCCCAGTTAGTTTCCTCAAACTCAAAAGAAAATTCAAAAGCCTAGATTCAGTAGATTTCTCATTCCTTACGTTTCTAGTAAACAACACACTAACTTAGAGATGGTGGTATTTGAACATCCTGATCTTCATTCGATGCCTACAAAAGAATCTATTAAGGTATAAGCACAACCATCTCAATAAGTGAGATGGAGTTAAAAGAGTATTAAACAATCACATGTAAGGTTATTAACCATGATAAAATGCAATGCAACCAATCACTTGAAATATCGCACAATGTTATCCAATTCATTATGAGGTTAGAGAAATTACATCTGCTCCAACCTGGATTGAGAAATTTCATCGCGACTCAAATCAAACAAAACTTAGGCTTATGCAATGGAAAACACCCTCCTCCCATGATCACCTTTCAACCACGACCCATATCCTTATCACGACCTCTTCACTTGTCACTTAGTTCAACTAAAGTTGGAGAAAGAACCATTTCAGCTATTCTCATTGAAGGGAGTCGGTATTTGGCCTGACACTCCTAATCATTTTCCCTAACGGTTGTTATGTATGTCCATTTTTGTTATAGTTGAATCATTATTAATTGTAATTAAGAGTGACCAAACAAGTTTACATAATACAGAAACGATGCAATCACATAGAACAGCACACTAAGGAGTTCAACTCTTGTCACAACTTATCACCAAGCACATGCATAGTGCACACAAATAACTAATTATAATCACAAACAAAAGTATTCTTATGTCTCCAAATACTATAGTATAGTAAACAAGTGGTAAAGCCATGATCCCAATTTACCTGTTCAAATGCTCACTACGGGAGACTTGAGTCATCAATGATCTAATCACTGGGGGATCTTATATATATAAAACTCAAATTTAGTTTTCATAATAGTTATGAAAACATTAAGGTTTTATCTAAAACAATTATATATATATATATATATAATAAAACTATATATTATTATGATAATATCGAGTTAAATTATTAATTATTAATAATATACGTAATTATACTATTACATATAATATATCATTTCGATCATATCGAAACGTATTTTTAATTGGTTAAATTATGTTTTAATTACGATAGTGTTATTGTAATATGTGAAGTTTCGTAACATTATAGAGTTATAACTTATATTATTTAAGATTATCCAATTTTAGTAAAAAACAGTATCGTTGGGTTCATACAAATCTCATAACACGTATTACGGGTTCTATTTCTAAAAATAACTTTTAATAAATAGTTCAAATTTTTAACACAATTATACATATCTAAATAAATATTATCGTATTATACGCATTTTATGTTATTAAGTATATTTTACATAATTTGTTAATATAACTCTATAATATAGATATTATCTAACCCTTATATGCATATAATATATCCCGGTCATTAGAAAATCATTAAATATATTAAAATATACTTTTTTTATCAAATCTGACCAATACACATATAGATAGTTTTTATTTAATTATTTATCATATTTTAGCCTATTATTACCAAAAATGAGTCACAATTCATAATTTAAGCTATTTTACTACATAAATTCATAATAAATAGCTCAGGTTATTAAATAATTCCCCAAAAATTTCTATAGACTCCTACAAATATGGGGAATTCAGTGATCACTTGATTTCATGTTATCAATTTATTACCTATATACTCGAAGTTACAATTTTACTCTTAAATTATGTTTAATTACCCAAATATTATCTTTTTACACAAAATTATTTTCCATGTATCCTAACATCATTATAATTCACAAGAAGTCAGTATGGGTCATTTTCATCATTTAATTCCATAAAACCTATTTATTTTACATTTTCACCCTAATTTCTAACTATGTTTAGGCCAAAAAATATAGTAAATATTAAAAATAATCAAATAAAAAATTTGACTACATATTAATTATCTATATATCATGTATGTCCTATACAAAAATTTTAGCTATAAATAACATCATTTGATATATTTATTTTTAAAGTAAAAATTCGGGTGAATAGTAATTTTCTTAAGCAAGTATATTAAATATTCAAAATTTTACAAAAATAAAAATATCACATGAAAGAATATCGAACATAATCTAAATATAAATTTTTCGAAAATTTTCTAGGTAGAATCACTATTTTTAAAAAATAATTGAAAATTAGAGCATAACTTTGACTTAACTGTTCTTAAGTGCTCTAATGGCCGATGGTAGATGGGGGGTTGTCGAATGGCCAAGACACAGGGTAGACTGGTAGTGGCTGGTCGAGTTCCATAGCAATTTACTTTTGGCTTGAGAACGAGGCTAGTAAGGTGTATGCTCTATTTTTTTTTTTAATTTTTCCTATTTTCTAGAATTTTTTTTATATTTATTCTAGTCTCAACTTTGCTAAACTATTACTGTTTTGGGGTGGATTGCTATTTATAAGTATTGAAATGGTCGTATAAAATTTTTCCCTAATTTTTTCCCTATTGAATTCAAGTTGGAGGTGTCCTTCAACATGACTTTTGCTTTTGATTCAGTAGCTTTCAGACTTCCACAACTTGCTATGAGATTTTCCAACTGTCTTTAGCAATTTTAAAGGCAAGTTGATAAGCTTAAATGGATATTTTAGTTAAATATTAATATTATATATATAATATATTAGTATTTAGTTATTTTATTAATATAAGAGTATATATCCTATGTAAATGTCACATGTATTTTATAACTATACTCATATAATTATATTTCTAACATATTTTTTATTTATAAGATATATTTCTTAATTATTTTTATGAATTCAACATGTAATATATATATATATATATATATATATAATAAGTAATTTATGGTTAATTTACGGGTATAATTATTATTTATACCGGATATATTCATAAAAACACGTATATATTTATATAGTAAATTATATTACATTATCTCGTTTTATAGTTTAATTAACTTATCTCTAAGTTATTGTTACATTCCAAGGTCAATTTTAAGGGTTCCAAGCAATTTTATACTATATTAAGTAATCATACTTCTAGGAGTAAAATTGAGATTTTGGATTGTTATTTTTAAAATCTAATTTTACTAAGTCACTTCAACTAATTTTTTTATCTTAATAGTAAAGTTTGAGCTCAATCAAATAATTTTTCTCTTAAAGCCCTACATTTACGCTCAATTATTCTAAACATAATTTTAGGGGCTCATAGTATATGTAAAACCTCTATGTCCTGTTAAGGATATAACAACAAAACATTAGCACCTTAGCATCCAGGTTAACATAATTGTTTATGACAAAAAGACGAGTTAGTGGGTTTATGTGTCCTGCCCAAACGCACCATGATATGTGCTTATCCTGGCTAGTCAAAGTTGATCCATCTATTGGTCCAAGCTTCATCTAGCCTATTAAAGAAAAAATAATAGGGTCAGTACTTGGTACAAGTACTATGACATTTACCTTAGATTTTTGAAGTAGATTTTCCAAAAAAAAAGAGGAAGTCATAAAGTGTTGGATTGTAGGATCTCCTTACACTTGATCAAGAGAAGAGAAGAGAGAAGACTTTTTTTTTTTTTTTCTGTTTTCGATACTAATCTTCACAGGATGTAAACTTAAATTAAGTGAAGGCCCATTTCCAAAAAGCACCTTCCTTGCTTTTCTATATTAAAAGGAAGGTACCTATCTATTGGAAATGCATATTCTTTTTTAACAAACTATGAAGAGAGCTTTTTTTCAAAAAGGGTCTTCTTACCTAACATAAAAATAATTGAAGATGCATTTCAGAAAGATGTCTTCACTACCCCTTATATGTAATAAGTTTTTTCTCAACCCCTTTTTCAATATTTTTTTGAGGAACTCTGTTTGAGTTCCTCTTTACTCATTACTTTTTCTCCCCCGTTCCCCTTGTTTTAGAAATCCTATGTTTTGGCTTATCACTAAGATCACGTGCTTGATTGTTAAGATGAATCATGACTATAGATGTTCGAATGAATTCTCGACAATTAAATGCTAGAAGCGATAAGAGAGAAGATTCTCAAATGAGAGAAAGAAAATAAAGACTTCTAATGCTACTTTGGAAAGAAGGAAAGATTTAGAGAGGAAAGAATGGAAAAAAAATTATTAGGAAGAAAGATAAGAAATGAAAACAAATAGTTTTTCACCTTGTACAAAGAAAATCTAAGTAAATGAATTGAGTGAAAAGTTAATTTCTAAAACTTGAAGACTTCCGAATAATAAATAGTTTTTTACAAGTATCGGTGTTTATTTATTTATTTATTTGGCCAATTATAGGAAGGAGAGATTTCGACAGGAAATTAAAGATGATACCTTTATATTACAATTGTCTTAATTAAGTAATAATTTATTTAAAAATTATATTTATGAAAGGTGAATTAATAATTTCAATAAATGTTCCTCCATATGCAAAACAAGATTCTTCATTTCTTTTATTAGGTTGACCTAAGCACTAGGCAGTTTTAAATCGAGACTCGGCCAAAAACTGAAATTGGCAGCATGAGTTGACCTGTAGATAGGACCTACTCTAGTGGTGAATTCCAAGCAGAGTCGGCAGGTGGGACCCATGAACCTTAAGCGTCTCGACCCACCTATGTAAAAAGAAAGTAGAAAACTTAAAAAAAAATGAAAAAAAAGGAAAATTATAAAGAAAGAAAAAAACGCAATTGAAAACTGAAAAATTAAATAATATTAAAAATTTAAATTAATTCCATGTGAACCGGAAAAAATTATTTCCTTTCATAGCGTTTCATATATTGCTCTTAACAATACATGGAACAAATATATTTTAAAAACATGTCTAGTTTGGTTTATATCAACTTTTACTAGAAGAAAAGTCCCACTCTTCATAATGTCCGACCAACCTTTATTTTTTAAGTCTCTTTGTGGCCTCTAAATTATTTGTCCCATTTTACAAGTGAAGTTACATTTTATTTTATATGTATGTGTGCACCCTTAACCACTAGAAGCCGCATGACACTTGAGCACAATCTTTTTAGTTTAAAATTCAATTTATTTTTTATTTTTAATTTAAGATTTAACTTTTACGAAAAAAACATATACAAGGTGTTATTTTCACAGGTCCAAATGTTTTGTCCAATTAGAAACCTTAAAATTTTACCTTCAAATGCCAACTCTAGGGTGGAGCAATATATATCAAATGTTGAAATACTATAGCTTTTCTCCACTCTCTCAAACTCCTAATGAGCATGTATAATAGAGTTAACAATTATTAACACAACACGATAATATAAAATATAACATGATTTAATACAATTATGAGTATAATTATAGAAAGAAAACGCGATACACTATAAGAAAACATAATTATGACACAAATAAATACAATTATATTGTAACTTAATTATTCATAATCTCTATTCAATTTCACATATTTTTAACATAATACAAATCTAATACGAAATAAAGTATGAATACATCTTACTAACATGAATTGTCAGTCTTAATTATAATCCATCAACACACCTCGAAATTTATCATATGCTAACAAACAAGCTTAACGAGTAAGACCCCTATTTCTTTCATCACTCGGCTAAAATTTGTGATTTAGGAGAACCGGGTCTCCAGTTTGGAACCAGAAACCCAGGGTCACTCAAATCTTCAAGATTAGTGACAAACAGATCAGGTTAGCTTACAAGCTAGTCAAAGTCAGTTTAGTATTTACTCAAAGCATTCACAGTACCCGATTCATTGGAGGAACTTCGATTGGATGACACCACTAACCATGTTAATACACGTCTTATAAACCAATTATAATGTCCACTTTACATTGCGGAGCAAAATGCTTACTGAGCCAATTTGATAAGACTCTGCACTATTGCTATACCAAAAGACAACCCTAATAACTGGTGTACCATCTTGTGCTTTTAAAGAGGGCTGATAGATACATCATGCTCAAAATGATTTACAAAGAAGCATCTACGTCCAAGTATCTAGCTTTTAACAAACTGATACTTAGACTCAACGTAGTTTTCCGTATCCCACAAGAATGATCCAAAAGCAACTGCCTCCAGAATTAACATTGTTAATCCAGAGAAAGTAAGCGACATTACTTCGTCGTTTGAAGTGTCAATGGAACCATCCTCCGCAACCTTTATATCTGGCCTTCCAAACAATGCTTGTGTTTGTTTCTCTATCAATGAGACGGCTTCTTTAGATCTTATAGTTGCATATCTCTGGAGTGTTTCTCCATCCAAATACATCACGTACGATCGCAGTCTATACTCTTTTCCATCGCCTGCATCCTCAAAACTACCCACAATGCCATCACTTCCATCATCTGGCAGAACCCTGATCAAAGAATTAGGATCCCAGAGCTGGCTGACAGGAGCCCGTTCGTCCTCACTAACCCTGTTCCCAGATAAACCCTCTGGAAGGGTATTCATGCTTCTCTCAAGTTGAAATCGCTCATCGACTCTTCTAAGGAAATAGCCGTACATTATAGAGGCAGCATAAAGCTTTCCAAGTTTTATTTTACTGCTCTGGATAATTGTATCAAGGGGACCTACCACCCTATCTCCAAGTACCAGTGATAAGTGGCTCTGTATCATTTCAAAAGCTTCAGGAGAGTGGACAGACTCTAGTTTGACTTCTTGATTAGGCCAAAAGTCTACACGACCCGTAGGATCTGACGTTGCTGTTATCTTTGGGATCATGGTAATGCCATTGTCTATAAATTTATGGACAATCAAGCAGTATATAATCTCCTCCAATGCCTTCCGCCTATCCTTCTCCTTGACTTCCGCAATTCGCCTGAAAGTGACCATACATGAATTAGAAAAGTATAGGGAAAATTCGTTTCAGGAGACATTGACAAACACACAGCAACTAAACAGCTGGAAGTGAGCATTTTATAATATCTAGTAGACAGACCTTGTGGTCACTCAGGTGGCTTGAGGAACTGCTCTAGGGAGAGTGTAAACCTAGGCATAATGAGGCATTAACGAAAAACCAAACTCTAGTAAACCACTGCTTGTTGAGTTCCAATAAAAGATTATCCAGAGCTTCCTTTTCCTCTTTTGATTTACTTATTTTTATTTTTTTCCAGTGGGCGAGGGGAAGAAATATATCTCGGTTCTCTGCAGTCTACCGCAATTAGCAAAAAAGGAAAATTGCCTGAAGACGAGATATATGCTAATGGATGGAAGTTTCTTGGTATATCATGATGTACATAATCATATTCAGAGCAGGAATTCCAAATGTGACCTAAAGCTTGCCTAATGGTAGACTAAAATGAATGAGCCATAGAGAGCAATAAAAGAAATTAATCTCTGTATCACATACTCTTTTTGGGGAGCTTTGAGATATTGCCCAGAGTTTTCATGATAATTTCACCTTCCACCTTATTATGGATAAATTTAACTTATTCAGTGCAGCACCAGAAAGCTGGCAGCAGGTGCTAGGAGATTAAGCCAATACATTGATACATACTGCAAGTTCTAGCAATGACAGAATTTATAGTATCATCTTAATGATTCATGGAACACTCATCATCAATACTGGTGCTTCCACATCAAGGTTCTGGGCTAGTCTAATGGTACGCACAGATTGACACAGAAATTCAGAACTACATTGAAAATCATTATTACAGGGGTACTCAGTATTTACCTGAATGGGCATCTTAATTATTTGAGATGCATCAATTAATAGAAATTGTAATAACAAGCGAGAGGGAAAATTGCACTAAAAGACTAAGTCAGTCCTCTTTCTTTTCTTCTTTTTTTCCTTTCTTTCCTTTTTTTTTTTTTAAACACTTATGTCTTCACAATTTTTATTTCAGGACCTAAATTTTCAAAAATGAATCAAACTAAGATCTCCATCACTCTTCTTTACAAGTGCCACTAAAGTTCAAATCTAAAATGAGGGAAGGAGGGAAAACAAAAAACAAAAAGAAAGAAAGAAACATGGGTCCTAAAATTGAAAATAATATTAATGGTGGCAAGAATAACAATAATTATATTAATAAAGAGTAGATTCTAAAACAAAAAAGCAATAAAAAGCTAAGTCCATCTAGTGGAACTTTCCCAATAAAGCTATAACTCTAAATAGTTTTTCATATTATGAAGATAAGAAAGATGATGTTGATAATTATCAACCCCCAGACCCTTGGATTTAAGAGGAAGTTATAATGGATTCAGGTCTTAATTAGTTTTTCCCATCATAATCCAATTGTCAAAATTCTAGACTCAAATTCCAGTTTCTTGGATTTGATTGACAATCCATTATTTGGTAATTTATAAAAAATGGATACGGTATCCTATTATTTTGGAATCCTATTCCTAGTCAACTAAACCAAATCTTTGAGTACGAGTGTTTGTGTGAAAGACAGGTTCTATATTGAAGGTGTAACTTCTAAGTTTTCCTGTTTCATCCTTATCCTAATTTTACTTAATTCTGATTTCATTCATCCACAACCACACCTTAATTTATTTATTAAACTCTAATTTAATTTGTACACAACTCTTGATGATAACATATATGACCCTAATATAGTGCAAGCAATACTAAATTAGCACATAGGTCTTATAAGGTGGTTCATGTGCCTCGAGGTAGCCGGTCCTATATGGCTGTGTTCATTACTCAAAAAAAGCATATTAAGCCTAATTCCCTAGAAGTTTATATCTCTAATTTTTTTTTTGGTAATCCTACTTAATTATTTTTAACTTGTAAACTATACAATAATGTAACTCTAAATATTTTTTTATTTAAATCCTTCTTTTGAAATTCTCTAGATCTCAATCAATTTAGATTAATAATTAGACAATTTTGTTTTTTCTTATTACATCAATTAATCAGTTTGTCTAAAGGATAATTACAATGGAGAGGACTATGTTTTTTTTTCCAAGTATTGATAAAGGACATATGTTTTAATTGGTGTGAACTGAAGATATATGTCCTGTATATGTAGATTATGTAATATTTATCTTCTATTCATATTTGGGGACAAACATACATCCTCCATAAGGAATTGACAACATCTTCCATATGCAACACATCTTGTATCATTTATCCCTAATTTGTACCATTCAAAATACATATCATCAATTTGTACTTAGAGGCAAATGAAAATTCTCTTCACTATAATTATCCCTTTTGACTTTTGTCTAACCCTAATTCATTAAATTCAATTCCCCTTGACACTTCTCTTATTACTCTTATTGATGGTTTGTAAAACAAAAATTGAATAGTGGGAAATATGTATTGAAAGGATCTACATTTCTAGGTTATTTTTTTTATTTTTCAATTTCAGGACCTAAGATATTATTTTCTTTTCTATATTAGGAGCTATTTTTTATTTCTTTCATTTTAGGACCTGATTTTTAGCAGTGCTTGCAACAAATGGTAACAAATTCGTGTTTAGACTTTTTCAAAACTTAGATCCTAAAATGGAAAAGAAAAATGAAAAAGCGGTTATCAGAACAAAAAATTAAAGACAACATAGGTTCTTCTAGTGCATTTTTCCCAAGCAGGAGAGACAGGGATGGAACAGGGTCTGCTAAAATTGACTAAGCTAAGTTACAAGGCAGGCTTTCTCCATATACATGGATTTAAAACAAGAAATTGCAGCACAATTATTGAATGGCACAATAGATTAAAGTTAATCTTGCCTTATCATCATTGCATATTTGCCAATAAAATGTCTTTGCTCTTATGCCAATGGTAGCTTGCAGTATAATTATCTTAATTGTCTAGCTTTGTCTCCTATGATTCGTACAAAGAAGCACTAACACAAGAATAAATGATTATCTAAAGGTTTCCTCAACTCAGTAGACAAACATATAATAGAATAAACAAGGTGGTTAGAGATTGAGATACAAGAACATTACTTGTAAAGGATATTTTCCACTGAACTGGTCTTTTCTTTTTCAGCATCTCTCTCCGTCTGAAGGTTCTCAAGCTGCTGATCTGCAGCTGCAAGATGTAGGTGGGGATGATTTTGCAAAATTTGTGCCAAAAATTGGCCGACTGGAGATTGAAACATGAGAGGAGCCACTGAGACAAGGTTGTCATTTGATTCCCCTGATGCTCTAACATATGCCCCTCTTGCTCTATGCTTGTCCTGTCTAATTCCTAATCTTGGAGAGAACATGGAATAGCATCTCTACTTGAAGGAAAACAGGGAGGAAAACATTACGTGAGATACGAGTATATGATGGCATGCAGATAACAGTCATTGGAAAATCAGCATGCAGAGTATTAGACAATTTAATATTCAAAGCATCTGAGCAGCAGAAGGAAATTGGCTTTTAAAAGAACTAAAGAAAAAGAAGCAGCAGAATGCAACGGCAATGCCATAATCCACATGCACTTACTTCCGAAATGTCCTACCAAAGTTTTAAAATGCACCTCTCTCTAGAATACCATTAAAATTTTAGGAATTACAAATAAATGAATACACCAAGGCTATAGCTATCATGACTTTGAAGCCTAATCTAGCATAGCAATAATCTATATAACAAAGTTGTATCACCCTGACAATTCTGACAGTCAATTATAAGGGCCCACATGCACAATATTTGCAGTAAGATAAACAAAAGAAAAACAAGAAGAAACAAGCACACTCGCACCACTTACAAAAAAAAATTTCTCTATGCTTAAGGAGAGTAAAGCGTAGTGGCCACATGACGGTATATCTACATAGGCAATGTGATGATCCAATCAAATTGTCAACAAAATCTAACAAATACTAGAAAACTGGAGGAAAAAAAATAGAAAGTAGCAACTGCATTTATTTGTAGACTGAAGGCCAAGTTCTTTGGTATTCAAATTCAAATTTCAAGTTAAAATATAAAGAAAAAAGACGACAAAACCAAAGGTAGAAGAAGAAGAAGAAGAAGAATGAAGAAAGAGTCTGCAGCTACTTGCAAAACCTAGGATCCCTATAGGATCGCTACATCAAAATGAAAGCACAAAATTTGCACAATAAGCAAGCCAGCAAAATTAGTTCATTTACTAAGTTCTAAGAGCAGATAGATGGAACATGTCATTAGGTTGGAAAATAATATGTTCTAATGAAAATCCCTTAACCATAATTCAGATGTTTGGAGCATGATGATATTAGGATGTTGGAGTACAGATAGATAAAACCCTTCACTACAATACAGGTGCTTTCTTGGTGAATGATAATATTAGGATGTTGGACTACACCATGTAGGTAAGGCTATCAATCTTCACAACTGGCATGATTTAGATAAATAGTACACATACGATCAATCTCACATTTGATCATTGAAATCATCTGAACAAACATTTAATACAACAAGGACACATTCATTTATGGGAAATATTTTCAATTTTTACTGCTTGTTACACTCGTAATTATATACTAATATGGAGTAACTAACTAATATGGCTAGTAGTTGGAGGTGGTGCAAGATCACAGTTGTGACCAGAGCCACAACACAATGTCCTCATCGGTGAGATTGAGAAAGAAGAGAAGAAGTGAGAAATTTGTTTTAGATCTTCAAAGAGAAAAACACTTCCATCATTCATTCAAATGAAAATGCAATAAGTTGATGGTGTACTTTCTATCTTTCAGATATGAAAAGAAGTAAAAAAAAAAAAAAAAAGGTTCTTATAAAAGAAAGATATCCTAAGGGTGCAGTTGTTGTAAAAAATCATTTTCTAAACTTGTTCAATAGGGTTACTATAATTTGACCTTTGCAATAATCAAATAAACCACAGCAACCAGTGCATTTTAACAGTAGGTGGTGGTCGCAGGTGGCAATGGGTAACAAAAATGCAACCGTTGCTAGTATTTAGCTAAATGGAGAATGTTAATGGAAATCGAGAAAAATCAATTTCCTCATCTAAGAGCAGAAATCATTTTCTCATTTTCCATTATTATTTCCACTACTTTCGAAATCAGCAGGCTTCATCGTAAATCACCACCTATCAATAGTCGGTGGTTACCATAACCTACAAAATACTTTAGTAACCAAAAATATGACCTTATACTTCCTCACCAGATATTAAAAGAAGATACAAACACATAAAACCAAACATAAGAATGTTGGACATCATTACAAATATATACTTTATATAATTATTCAAAAAAGATTACATAAAGATGCATCGCATTATCATAGACACAAAACCTTAGAGAAATTGAAAATCGATATGGACACATGCTACTTCAAACATATTTATTATTTAGATTATAGGAAGTAATAACCAATTTTTCATCACGATTAATCAATCTTCTTAGAAATATTAGCTTCCTACACTGCTCAAAACTTCCCTAAAGTAAGCACAAGATTGTCCGGCATAAGGTTGTAAACAAGTCTGAGTTTGAAATTTTCGAGTTTTCTCGGAAAAGATTAAGCTTGTCTTGAGCTCCATAACACTTGGTATCATGTAAGCTCAAGCATCAAAACCGCTTAAATTGAATTGATTTCAAGGCGAATTGGACTTGAAATATATTACAGATACAAACACGATAATACGAATCAAATTGGCACGTGAAGCGTGAAAAAGAAGAATCTAGAAAGTAGAGGAGATAGAGGGTAAGTTTGGGACCTTGAAGAGTGGAGTGGAGAGAGAGAATTTGGAATGAGGGAATTGGTAGGCACTGTGTGTATGCGAAGTTGCAGGAGATGGAATTCCCACCACGGCGTCGTTTATGGCCCCCAACGTCTGCATTCTTCTTTTTCACTTTCAGGAGAGAGAGAGACTGTCTGTTGGCGCAGCGTTTCGGATTTTTCAGTTACTATGGGCTTCCAGGGGGACTGAACCGGGCCGGTCTGGGTTGCCTGCAACCCGATTGTATGCCGGTTCAATACATTAATTCAGTTTTTCGGATGCCCGTGGCCAGTTTTATTTCAAGATGGAATTAAATGAACCAACCACCTTTTTATTTTCTTTGCCTGCCTACTGTAAGTAGAGTTATACAATTGCAAAATACTGTAACACAAGTTTTTAAGGAGAATTTTACTTATTTACCGTTACATGTAATAAATATTACATATTTATCAATTACATAAAAAATATTACTCATTTATCAAACTTATTTCGTATCTTTAAAATACGACATAAGTATTTATAAATATATCGCATTTTAAAAATACGACATACATTTAATTACATTAATTTTGTATCTTTTAAATGTAATATACGTATATATAACTATATCACATTTAAGAGATGTAATATACATAAAATTAATGTATATTACATATCTTAAATGTGAGATAACTATTGTAATTAATATATTAAATTGCATTTATAAAATGCGACACTTTTGTAATTTTCAATGTCGCAATTTTCAAATTCAATGTATTTTTGTAATATTTTTCATTTAATTCATATTTATGTAATTTGAAAAAAAAAATAGTAAACATATGCTTCACCCAATTTTTAAGACTTAAAATGTTCATATATCATGTTCAACTCCTACATTGTTTGCTTAACTCTTAAAGAAAAACTTTCCTAATTACATGCTATAGATATTAGGAAGGATATGCAATATCATTTATAGGAATTTTCTACCAATGGCGCAAAGAGACCTAATGCGATACTATAAGGTCATGACCAACCTCCTTAAATCAATTCTAATCTAAATGTTAAGGTCGAATACTACTTATATGAGTAGGCACCACCCATCTCCTTGGATAGAGCTCAAAATGAGTGAAAGAAACTTGAGCTACTTTAAATTTCTTAAGAATTAGTTATCATCACTTATATTCTATATAATTAAGTTAGTATTGAGAGCACAACTCCCAGGCATTAAAATCAGGACAAGAGGTGCGAAAGGTTCAATCATTAATACACAAGTAAACACCCGTTACCCTCACGTTCCTATGAATAAGGAAGTGGTCTAAAGCTCATTCCCCATGTGATAAATGTGTAAACCACAATCGAGAGAACAGTTACAAATTGCCACCATAAATATAGCTCAGAATGGACAATTCTTCCTCTCTTGGCCTCTTAATACTTCTACCATCTTATTCTTTTTCAAATCTCCCTTTCTTCTACTTACTTAGGCATAACGACTTGGTCGGAACTCCTCCCACCAAGGTATTATCTATTTTGACATAAAACGCCACACGATTTTATCCTCTGATGCAACAACTTCCCAAGAGATTACTCATCTTAGGATTGCTCTAGCCTAAGCACGCTTAACTTCAGAGTTCCGATGTACTCTAAGTCGCTATACCAAAAGACGCCTTGATAATTTAGAGTATAGTCATCTAGCATGTAAGGGGTATTACAATCTACCCCCCTTACAAAACTGACATCCTCATCAATTTCGTTACGTAAGACCACTACTAGGCAAGGACATACCCTTCTAGTTGGTAAAGTACTCTGATACCACCTATAACGACTCAACTGGAACTCCCTTCATTGAGGTATTGTTCACTTTGGCGTAAAACACTACACAGTTTTATTCCTTAATGTAGTAGCTTCTTAGAAAGTCACCCATCCTAGGATTACTCCAACCTAAATACGCTTAACTTTAGAGTTTCAACATACTTTAAGCAGTTATACCAAAAGGTACCTCAATGATTTAGAGTTTAGTTATTTAACATGTAAGGAATATTGCATTAGGCATCAAAGTAGTAAAGCTAGAGTTACCTTGGCACCTCTATTACATGTTTTTCTCCTTTTGCAAGCCAAAACATATTCTCAAGCCTAATATCTAAGTAAACATATTTGACTATCAATAGTTTAGCCCATCTATTTTTGAATCCCATCATGGTGAATAAAACTAAGAAAAGTAAGGGAGTAATACCACTTAGATGGTTTAAGAAAAATAGACAATGCATCAACAATCACCACCTCATCTAAAACAATAATACCCCCTCCATAACAACAACCTCAACAAGATGAATTTATACACATAACCCACTTAGAAGAGTTGTGTGCAAAGTTGGTAAAGCAATATGAGGAAGTTTCAGCATAGAATGTTGAATTAAAGAAAAAGTTAAAAGAGCGAGATTCTACATCCTCTTCGATGCCGTCTTTAGAAGATGCGAGTGATGTAGCATTGCACCTTAAAGGGAATAAAGGACACCACTATATGTGAGATAAGGCTCTAATGGAAAATAGAAGTCATCAGCAAGTAAGCACAAACTGTTATACTTATATTGAGCTTGTGCTCTACTATATTAGGGAGTAAGTTGAATGATAAATAGCAAGCACTATCATTGACTTCAACCCATGACCATGCTTTTGTTCTACAGAACCATGAAAAGTTAGAACATGTAATTGCAAGTTCCCCACAAAAAACTATTGTAGACATGAGTTTATAAGAGTTGAAAGAATATGTTGGAAAACTTTCGATTAGCAAGGGTTCAATTAAGGAGCCTGAGAAGAAAACTAAAAGGAAAGGTCTTTTTGTTAAAGAATGGATGAAGTTTTTCCTTATCAGATTACCACTATTTGATACATGATGGTAAGAAGGACCCTCATGATCATCTGAATACTTTTGGAACTCTCATGGAGTTATATGGACTCAATAATGCAATTATGTGTAAAATTTTCCCTTCTACACTAAAAAAGCCTGCAAGTCATTAGTTTAATACATTGATACCTAAGTCAATTTCATCCTTCAACTAACTCACCAAAGAGTTTTAGTAGTACTTTCTAGCAAGCAAAACACTGGCTAAGGATTCTTCGCTCCTAAACTCCATACGATAGAAGCTAGGTGAAAGTATAAGAGATTATGTCCATTGATTCGATCAATTGACGATTGAGATCCAAATTATGATAAAAGTGTAGCTCTACATGCAATATGCAAAGGGGTATGGGAAAACTCCAACTTGTTTAAATCCCTTACAAAGCACCTACTAACCTCTTTGGATGAATTCAAACAAAAGGTAAAGAAATTTATTCGATAGGAGGATCATTTGCAAGAACATAAAAATTTGGAGGAGAGATCAAATAAGAAGTCAGATTGGGAAAGGGTTATCGTGAATGATTTTTTGGATCAAAGGATTGAGAGAAGGAGCTAGCTTGAAAAGAGCGATTTCAGAGATTGGAAACATTTGATACCTTCTTACTTTACTCACACCCCTTTGAAATGACCTATGTCGAATGTCCTTATGAGGTATGCAATCAAGACTTTTTAGCTTAGCTAGAGAGAATAGAAGGGAATCCATCAAGGAAAAATTTGAATAAGTATTATGATTTTCATCGCGATAGAGGTGATAATACTGATGAATGCATTTAGTTAAGAAGTGCCCTAAAAGATGCAATATAGAGAGGATAACTTAGAAGTTTATTGCTAGATAAGAAGATATGATAGAGCAAACTATTCAAAAGAGGAGGTTAAATACAAACTGACCTATAGGGAACAATGAGACAAAAGCTGATGCACCAGAAAATAACAACAATAATAACCAAGCTCGTAGTGATATTATTAATATCATTATTAGAAGACCTTAAGATGAGAATACTCCGAGTACTTTAAGCTCAACAAGCACTTTAGGAGATCATGTTCTTCGTGTTTGAGGTAAGAAGCTTAAAATTGATGATTTAATGAGTTTTTCCAATAATGATTTCCAAGGGGTTTAGTTCTCACATAATGATGCTCTGGTCATTAGCACAAGAGTTGCTAAATTTGATGTAAGAAAAATTATGGTCAATACCAAGAGTTCTATTGGCATAATTTTTTAGCATACATTTAATTAGATGTTCCTTAAGCTGGATTTTAAGATGAAACCTTATAAGTAAAATTTATATGGGTTCAATAATCAACTTATCCAAGTACAAGAGTTGTCACACTCCCACTACAACTTGGAGATGAAGGAAATGTTGCTAATAAGATAGTAGATTTTGTTATTGTAAATTGTCTATCCCTTATAATGTGATCATGGGATGACCATCTATAAATATCTTTAAGATGGTTCTTTCAACAACCCATTTGAAGGCCAAGTTTCCAAGCCCATCAAGAATTGGTAAATGTTGAAGAGATTAGCAATTGGCAAGATCACTTTACTTGAAAGTGCTGAAAAGAGATCACATTTATCACATCAAGTAGAGCTTAAAGTAGAAGCCAGCAATTAGAGGAGAATTAACTAAAGAGACATGGGCCATCCAATTAGGGACAACCTTGAACAAACGATAAGAATAGGAGCAAGTTCACTACTTGATTTAAAGGAATAAGTGGTCAACATCCTTCAAGCCAATAGGGACATTTTTGCATGGTCCACATCTAACATACTTGAAGTTCGAAAGGTGGTTCATCACTCACAAGTTGAGAATAGACCCTAATGCTAAGGTTATACCAAAAAAACAAAAAAAAAAAAAAACAAAACAAAAAGGAAATGGCATTTTACCCTTAAGAAGCATGCAACTATTGAAGAATGGTCACAACCCAAAAGGCTTACAAGTCATGGCAGTACTGCCATATATTATGAGAAGATCTGAGATCAATCTTAGCTATTAATTAGGAAGCTTTATTGTAATATACAAGACTTTTGTTACAACCAGTACCTCCTCAAGAAGACAAGCATCAGGTAATATCCAAGCATTTAAATATCCTTTAATTAGTATAAACTAGATTAAGAAGCAACAGTTAGGCTAATGCTTAAATAAACAAGGTCTACAAACCATAGGTACTACATAAACTAATGATAGTCCATAACACTATCATAAAAACATAATGTCTAAAAAGTCCAAGTAGTAAAACAAATATTCCCTCATTCTCTCGTCTTCTCTCTAAATCCTTAAGAGCTGAAGCTTGCTGACCTTAAGCATCCCACAGTGTAACTCTAACCATGAATCTACTTGCATCAATAGCAAACTATGGGGAGGTAAGCTACAACACACTTAGTGAGCAATCTTCTTGTCAAATCAACATACAAGACCAAACAAGTTATTAACAAACATATAAATGCAAAACAACCCTATGCTATGCAACAATGTATATAGTCGTTTGATAACTATATACAGCACGGTTTTACACCTATCATTGCATGTATTGGAAAGTATTTAGGCATGTTAGGAACTAGGTACCATAACTCAATTCCAATTTCCAAGTACATGATTCCTTAATCCTTGTCATAATAATCATCTTGGGTATGGTTTTAAGGGGCTCACGTAATCCACTCTCACCCATAAGTAATGGGCATAGCTTAACCTCAAATAGAGGGTTAGACAATTCATAGCATCATAGATTCCAAAGGTCAAGGTAAGAGCATATCTTACATCGCACGATTATGTTGTGTAACATATATTAAGAGAATATGGAACCAATGACCCATGATCTCTCGTCTTACTACGTAATTTTTGACACCTTACTTTTTAATGTAATAAGATGCAATGCATGACTAGTTTATTAAAGGTTGAATAGTATTAAGTCTAGTTTACAGGTAACCAAGCAATATATATAAGTAGACACTTCAGAGTCCTATCAACTGACAAATGCATCAACCAAAAGTTGTTTAAATATATTACAATATCTTGTCACACAATTGCATCCAATTACACACACGTGTGAGTTTCCCAGGCACCTAAAGCATAACAATTTACATTAAGCAAAAACAAGGTAAGACAGGGGTAAATATACTCACTTAGCCATCATCTATGAATCCCAATGATCGCAATAGTAGTGCCAATGCCTAAGCCCAAGTCACCTAAAGAATATAGTTATAATAAGTAATAGATATTTACTTTACTAAGGTTCTAGCTTAACTCATTATGTTACCCAATTGTTCCCTATTTTGTATTTTAGTCATAACTTTTTTATTTTAAGTTTGATTTTTGTATTCTTATAGTTGATTTTCATCTTTTTTAAGTATGCAATCATGTCGTGAGGTTCATTTAATGAGATTGAACTCGAAACAATTCAATTTAAGCTATTTAACTTCGTTGATGGAAGGCTTATATTTGATTATTATAAGTTTAAGGCCTTGTTTTGGGCTTAGATTTATAGTTTGTTTATTAGGTCTCCTATACAAGCTCTTAGGCTTTTACTTATATACTGTTAAGTAAAATTTTTAAATTACTCTTTAAATTTTTCATTTGAACCCTAAGTTCACTTCTATAGGCCAAAATGGGCTCATTTTACTAGTTTTATGTAGTAATTTCATGTTGGGCCTATAAGGGATTCTCTAAGTGACCTATTTGGCTTTGTGGGTTTCTAATTTATTCATTAAAGATTCTTTTGAGCTACTGTGCAATCCAATATATTGGATCATGGGTTATGCTTTTGGGCCTTTTAATAAGTTTTAGGCTTATTTCACCTCCTAAGGCCTTAAACTCAATCATGTTTACTCTTGTAGGCCTAAATCCACAACAAGACTATAAAATATTCCATTTTTGATAAGTTTCTAGATTTGGTGTATATCAATTATTGGGCTTTTAATCAAGTTCCTAAAGCTCAAATCACATTTTAAGCCTATTTAGGCTTCTAAGTCATTGATAGCCTACTAAACTTTATTAATTAACTCCGAAATCTTACTTAACACTAATTAAACATGTCATTAAAATAATAAATCAAAATTTACAGCTCATTGTGCCTTCTAGAAGTAGTGGCCAAGGGGTTTAATGGGGTGGTTCATTTTGTTTTCATGAAAAGTATACCCTAATGCACCTATACCTTAGCTAAATCACATCTTAAACTATATTTGACTAAAGATTATCATCAAAACTTCGAAATAAGATGGGAAAATGAGAGAAGGTAAGGACAACATGCTCTAGATTAGGGCGTTCCAAGTTGTTTTCTATCATTTTGCTAAGATATCCACATGATAACATTCTTAAACATGCAATCATGGTTTACTCTTACACTATATGATAATATATGTTTCTACGGTTGCTACTTACTACATAAACTTAGTTTTGAAGTTCTTTGTTAACTATCTTAGCCTACAACACTCAAGAAATACTAACTTAAGCTCATATAAATTGAGAAATGGACGGGTACCAACCTTTAGTAAAGAAGTGGTTGAAGTTGTGAACTTTGCACTTTTCCCTTATGATTATTGAAATTATGGAGCTCCTCGTAGTGGTGGTGGTGGTTGTCAATGGATTAGGGGAAGGAGAGAGGAAGAGGTAGTGGGTGGCGACTGCTAATGTAGAGCTAGTGGTCAATGATGTGGGTGTTCAACGATGGTGTGCATGTGCAAAGAGGGTGAGTGTTGTGGGGGGGGTTTATTTTGTAGGGTTTTTTTTTTTTCTTTTTTGGAGATTGTGAGAGTGTTTTAAGTGTGTAAAAGTGAGAAAGAATGAGGGGGGTTTAAGGGATAGTGTGGCTAGCTAAGTTTAGAGAGAGGGACAAAAGCTTTCCAAAACTAGCAACTATGTACCTTTGCTTAGCTAAGACCATTTGTACCTTGATTCTTTGCCAAAAGTTGCATGATCATGTCTCTTTTTTTTTAAACATTATCATCATAGGTTGCAATAAGATATCTAACAACTTATTTTTTTTTTTCCTTTTTCACTAATTACTCTTAACCTCTTGTTAATTAGGATATAACCCTAATTAGAGGATTTAAGTGTACATAAGAATTCTTTTATCCTTATGCACCTATATGGCACACTAGGATAATTTAGGTTTTTGTTATGCTGAATTGTCCTAATTAAATGTATTAGCCCATGTTATGTAAATTATTGATGATCTTTAGGAATTGGAACCTTTCGTTGTTAATAGATCACATAAAAAGTGGGATTTGTTAGGGTTTTTGTCACGCCCTAAACTCAAGGAGTCATAATAGTCCCACCGTGTAAACCAATCTAGGCAAGAAGCTATCCCCTTAATTACTAACATAGATATAGTTCACACAAGGCGAAAGACAACTCAACCAGCTTTAAAGTAATCAGATGGGTACCTATAGTATTTAAACTTGTGGAGTAACACTTAACAATATATATTTTCTTATACTTATAGATAAATCGGTTCATTACATAACCTTATATACACCTTAAGTTTAAAGTTTTCAAAAGAAACTTTACACCTCCATAGTAAAACTACATTACACACATACACAGATATATATATATATATATATATATATCAACTAGCCAATTAAAACTATAAGGCCTCTCAAGAAGACCTTATAATCCTCCTACAAAAAAAAAAAAAAAAAAACATAAAAGAAACTTAGGCTTCATTTCATTCATTAGATTTCTTCACTTCACTCCTCAACCCATTGAAACTAACCTGTGAACAAGTGTTACGAGGCATCTTCTAGTACTCTATGCCTGTAAAACAATCTATAGGGATATGAACCATAATAGCTCGGTAAAAAGGGACAGAGTCATAAGAGTATATTAGCGAACATGGTTGTTCAATCATTAGTTAGATGCAAATGTAGCAGATAAATGCCAAAACATCTGACAATGTTTAACCGATTCATTGTGAAGTTAGAGTAATTATGTCCACTTTAACCTAGATTTCAAGGAGTTCGACGCGACACTATTAAACTAAATTCGAGCTTATGTAATGGAGTATACTCTTCTCCTTAAACAACATTCGAACCATTGTTTCCAACCTTACTACAACCCCCTCTCTTATCACTTAGTTCGACTAAGGGTAAGAAAAAGATCATTTTTGCTATCCTCATCAAAGTGTCAGTATTTAGTCTAACACCTTAACCATTACCCTTATTAGGTTATAGTAAATTTCAGGTTAAGTCTTTAATCAATTCGAGATTAATCCAATTTATCAGGTGATCAACTATGCCTATACACACAAGACAATATATATGTTCAAGCAAAAAGCAACACTTGGAGTTCAACTCTCAATTCATCAATCAGTATCTCAAACATACACATAGAATACGCATGTACAAACTGTTTACAACCACAAACAAGTATTCTTACTCCTCCAAGTATCCTAATATGATACTTTAATATGCCACAATGCACAAATCTCAACTTACCTAGATGTAATGTCACGAGCTCTTATGCTTTGCATTCGGGGTCTTCGTTAATGATCCCTAGAAAATAATACTCAACTTCAGTTTTAAATCTACATATAAGGTAAGAGCTTATTTTCATTATTAAGTATATTTACACTCTGATATAAGTAGATTTTTTAGTTATTTATTTACTTTTTATTGACTTAAAATAGGTTCTAACTAAGGTTCTAGCTAAGGTTCTACTAAGATTCTAACTAGGGTTTTACTAAGGTTTTAACTTCAATATAGTTATAAAGTTCCAATATCAACTATTTTCTAATATAAAGCCAATTTTAAATATATCAAATTATTCCCTACCAAAGTACAATTTGATCTTCTTTCTCGCATAGTTTCTAACTTTGTAGCCATCACCACAACTTATTATTTAACTCATACATAAACTTACCCTACATTTCCAGAATTTTCCACACTCTATAATGTCAGTTATTATCAACCAGAAAACCTTAATTACATACATTAATTCTCGCTATAAAAACTATCCACTTATACTAATGTTGTAACTTAGAAAAGTAACTTTAATTTCACCAAATACCAACTTTTCACTTGAAAATCCTCATTTCTAAATCATAATAATCCACTTTAAGCTGTTATAGGGTAATAATTATATATTACACTATAGTTTTTACAAAGAATCACTAAAACTTTTTTGAAAACACCCGTCCAGTGCACTATTTCGATGAAAACAAACTTTTCTCCAAAATCAAACAACATAGATTTTGTAATCTAACTACACAACATCAAATTCAACATTTTAAGAGTATAACTACAAAATTTCAAGTCAAAACCACATCAATTGGTTTTTCAATTATTTACTTAAAATTCGGTATGTGAAAAGTTTTTCTTAAGGACCTAATATCTACACTCAAAATTTTGAAAATATGATTGAACATTTGAATTCCTCTTGCAAAAATACGTAAGGAAACTGAATTTCATAATTTTTTGTAATTATTTGCTTTTCTTCCTAATTTTTTATCGAAATTGGAGAAATTAGCGATTTATTAGAAACACGAACTCCAACCACCGTAGGGAGAGAAGAGTGTGTCGGCCCACCTTGTCGCCAACCACTCCTTCAGTTCATCACTTAGTTTCACTTCCAATTAAGCCTCTTCCTCGGGTACCCATAAAATTGCAATTTTACACTATTTTCTAATTTATTTTTCCTTCACTATCTCTTTTCATTTCCAAATTCTAGAATTTTTCCTAGACTATGAAATGACCAAACTTTGTTTAGGTAGCTAATTTCATCTTTTTATAGGCCTCTTGGAGTTGCATGTGATTTTTTTCCCTCATCAACATGTGTAACTTATAAGATTAGGTGTCACCAATGTGTTTCCCTATTTGTCATGTGTCCTCAGTGTTTGCCACACCTCTCCACCTGTTCTCCAGCTGCCTAATAGATTTTTTTATCATTTTTCCCAATTTTTATTAATCTATTTAGTGAATTTTCCTTAATTTCGGGTATTTATAATAATTACAAGTATATATATTTATATAATAATTATACTCAATGCACATACATGTCTTTTATATATATTTAATATCTAATATTAATTATATTACTCCTATAATATATCTCTAAGTATTCATTAATTTTTAGAATATACGTCACGTGTAGCCAATAATATAATAACGATATAGTAAAATTCCTACTATTTTGACTATTTTCTTAATATTTTATTATATTTTTAAATTCTAAGCTTACAAGATTTCCTCAACTAATGTCCCGAGCCTATACATAAGTTTTTAAGTTAATCAGGTTGATTTTATCAATACTTTAAATTTACACACTCGATTCATATTTGCTAAGTAAGGAGCTTACAATGTTAGTATAATTGGCTAAATCATGTATACTTAGCAACTAGTTTACAATATCATTAGGGTTCAATGGTTAAGTTAAGGCTTTAAATGTTCATTTAAGGTTTTATAGTCGCTTAGAGTTTCCAATATATTAGGGTTTAAGGTTTTATGCATACAACTAATGATGCAAACCGAGACTAAGAACAGACAAGACCAGTCACTAGATGACTCTAAGCTTACCAAAAGCTTGAAGAAATGATGGGGAAACGCGTAGAAGAATGGAAAGTGAATGAAAAGTAAGCAAAACCCATGAACAACTCCAAAGGATATGATGCATCAGTAGAACTTCTGAGGACTCACGGCATAACTCTATATGATGTACAAATTGGTTTGGTGAGGTTTCTCGTCATCTAGCCTTACTTAAGGTTTAAGATAAAAGTGAAATGAGAGTAAACAACAATGTTTATGTAAGGAAAAATATTCAGTTATATTGATGATAATCAGGTGCATCTTGCAGCTATAAATACGAGGGTATTTATACCCAATAAGTTAGGACAACTTATCTAAAAGGGAAAAAACAAAAAGAGTATTACCTTAAAGAAGTAATGTACAAGAATGCAAAAGGGTAAAAATGAATATTCAAGAAAAGTAATGATTAATAGATCAAATTCTACACGTGATCCTGTACACGTGGCAAAGATACATTGGCGAAGCTGTTGAAGGATGCAAAAAAAAGTGTACCGTCAGGTGGCTTATCCGAGCAAGGGTGGTTAAGGATCAGTCCAGTCTCTCTCTCTCTCGGCTTCTCAGCAAGGGAGATGCCGAGTCATTGGACATTTCGAACATAGCTGAGTAGATTAGCAAGAGTTGGTAGCTTTCTCAACATTCAATAACTCGACACATAACTTTTGAGAGATGGGCAGTCATATAGCTCATCATAAAGAGTTAATCAGTAATTCAAAGTAACTCGGCTTCAGCAAGAGTCAGTTGGAGTAAGAGGATTCATCTTGTCAGTCCTTCTAGTCCTCGAGCTCAACTATGGGTCAAAGGCCCAGTAACTTGATTCTTATCATTCCTTTCGAGTTGATTTGGATTTTAGGATCAAATCCGAATGGTCTTCAATCAATTCTCCATTAGGGTGATATAAATTAAGGTCGGCAATATTAAAGGTGTCAGAAACTCCATAAGCTTCGGGTAGTTCTAACCTATAGGCATTGTCATTGATCTTCTAGAGGATTTTGAAAGGTCCTTCAGCCCTTGTAGATAGTTTGTTTCTCCTCTTACTCAAGAACCTTTCATTGTTGAGATAAAGCTACACCAAGTCTCCCAGCAAGAATTGTTTACTCGTCTTACTCTTGGTCCTCTCTTGCATTCTTCTGGCAGCTTGGTTGATTTGCTGAGTGACTTTGTTGTAGATATGCTGAAGGGACTCTACTTAACCTCTCGCGTCTGGATCATCTTGCTCAAATTCCAGCATGGGGGTGTGATTGAGGAGTAACTCGGGATGATGTCCGTAGACAACTTTGAAGGGTATCTATTTGGTGGTGTCATGTACAGTTTGATTGTAAGCGATTTCAACCACTAACAAGCAGACATCCCAATCAGCCAAATTCTTACCCACTACAACTCAAAGCAATGATCCTAAAGTACAATTAACACCTCTGTTTCGCCATCAGTTTGGAGGTGACAGGAGGCACCAAATAGTAGTTTGGTCCCCATCCGATACTACAAGGTCCTCTAGAAATGGCTTAAGAACTTCGAGTTTCTATCGGAGACTACATTTCTCTGCACACTGTATAACTACACAATCTCTTGTAAGAAAAGAGAAGTAATAACCGAAGCATCGTTAGTTTTAGAGTAAGGCACAAAGTGTGTCATCTTGCTGAACCCATCCACGATGACTATCACAAAATCTTTACCTCGAGCAGTACGTGGTAGTTAGAGAACAAAGTCCACGCTTAATTCGATCCATGGCTTCATTGGAACAAGCACTGGCATTACTTTCCCATTTTCAACTTAGCAATTAGCCTTCTTACACATGGTACGACTTTCAACAATTTAGTGCACATCTCGCCTCATTCTTAGCCAAAAGAACCGACCATCGAGCAATTCATATGTCCTTTTCTCCCCAAAAGGTCCAGACAGTTCTCCACTGTAGTCTTCCCTGATCAGTAGCTCCCGAAGTGAACAAGTTGGCATGCATAATTTCCCTCCTCAAAACAAGTATCGCTCTTCCATATGATACTCATCCACTGTCATTTCATTGACATAACGCACGAGTATGGGCACAAAGTATGGATCTTCGAAATACTACTCTTTAATACTCGCAAACCTAAATAACTTGGTTTACAGTTCAGTTAAAAGCGCTTGTCTCCTTGAAAGAGCATCTGCAACTAAGTTGCTCTTTTCCTGCTTGTATTTTATCACAAAATTGAATCCTTTAAGGAATTCAACCATCTCGCATGCTGCTTCGACAACTTGGTCAATATAGATGATGAATTCTCTCAATAGTAAATAGTGCTGCCATACTTGCAGTGTTTGGATCAGTGCCAAGAGTTCTTTGTCATACACCGAGTAGTTTAACTAAGGTCCTCTGAGCTTCTCACTATGGTAAGCAATTAGTCGGCCTTCTTGCATTAGGACAGCGCCTATCCCAATACCTAACACATCACATTCTAGCTCAAATATTTTCTCGAAGTCGGGTAGAACAAGTACAAGGGCGGAGGTCAACCTTTCCTTTATCTCGACAAGACTTCTCTCCTCCTTTCCTCCCCATTAGAAGTCAATGTTCTTCTTTGTTAGCTCAGTAAGCGGTATAGCGAGGGTACTAAAATTCCTAATAAATCTTTGGTAGAACAAAGTCAATCATTGGAAACTTCTCACGTCGGTACAAGTAGTAAGAGTTGGCCACTCAACAATTGCTCTGACATTCTCATCATCCACTTGTAAGCCTCCTCCACTAATTACATAACCTAAGAATACCATTTCCGCTTAGCAAAAGCAACATTTATTCAAATTATCAAATAATCTCTTGGCACGGAGGATATTCAGTACAATTAAGAGATGTTCACAATGGCTCAGCATGTCAATATTATATATTAAGATGTCATCAAAGTACACCACGACACACTTCCCTATAAGATGCCTTAATACATGGTTCATCAATCTCATAAAAGTGCTCAAGGCATTCGACAAGCCGAAGGGCATGACCATCTATTCATAAAGTCTATATCGAGTTTTGAATGTTGTTTTCCACCCAACTCCCAGCCTCATGTGAATTTAATGGTAGCCAGACTTCAGATCAATTTTGCTAAAGATCTTAGCTCCACTCAATTCATCTAACATGTCCTCCAACCTCAAGATTGGATACTTGTATTTGAATGTGATTTTGTTCACTGCTCAACTATCAACACACATTCACCAAGTTCCATCCTTTTTTGGCACTAAAAGTGTTGGCACAGCCTAAGAGCTGAGACTTTCCCTTGTATATCCTCTCTCCAATAACTTATCAACTTGACATTGGAGTTCGAAAGCCTGTTAGGGACTCATTCGATAGGCAGGCTTATTCTCAGGGGCACTGGGTATTAAGTCAATGTAGTGTTCTATGCCCATAGTAAGGGCAACCCCTTAGGTAACTCTTCTAAGAACAAATCGGCATATCCATCTAATAGTGTTCTCACTTCTTAGGGTAGTTCACAGGCGGCTGACCAACATAAGGGTCAACTCGTCAGCATTGATGGCTTCTTGGAGTCCAGCTCTACTCATCACCAGAGCCTTCTTCGATCCACAAGCGAGTTTAGTCTACAGTTTGTTAACTTCTCTTGATAGCATCAAGTTTAGTATAATCTTTCAGCAATCCTTCTCAAATACATACATATTTTTGTACCCATCATAGATAATCTTCCTATCAAACAGCAATGGTCAGCCAAGCAGCATGTATGAAGCGCACATAGGTAGCACATCATAGAGAATTTCGTCAAAGTAATGCCCGATGGTGATCAGCAGTAGTACTTGCCAGGTGACATGTAGTGCCCTTTTCTCACTTAACCAATGTAGCTTATACGGCCTTAGGTGTGTAATAGTCGACAGTTTCAACTTTATGATCAGATCGATCGATGCCACATTAGTACAACTCTCACTATCAACAATTAGTGTACTCACCTGATTATTCACTCTATAAGTGGTATGAAACAAGTTCTCCCTTTGCTCCTCCTTTCACGAGGGTTCGATGTTCGTTACACATCGAACAACTAAGGCTAACTGGGCTAAGTCCTCAACGAACACATCATCTTCAATCAATTCTTTCTCAACATTACTCTCTTCCTCCTCAAGTTCTTCATCCATGCTTTCTACCTCTAGCTTCAGGACATCTCCCTTAATAACCATTATCCTTCAGTTCGAGCACTAAACAGCCATATGTTCGAAACCTTAGCACTTGATCTAGCTCATCTTCTTACCAAATCCTTGCCCTTCCTCATAAGTTCAGGTCGGTACTTCATCGTCAGGTCGGCCTTTCTACTCAACTCAAACATCTACCTTTCAGATTGGCTCGGTACTTGATTGAGTTCGGTGACCTATCTACCCTTGTCGGCTAGTTGACATTTTGGTCGGTACTGAACCTCTCTTTTATCTCTCCACTGTTGAGCTATTCGGATGGCTTCATCCATTATTGTAAATCGTTGGAGTTCTACAATATCCCGAATATCACCTCTTGATCCTATAATGAACCTAAAGATTGTTCATGTTAGGGGTTCCTCCACTTCACATCAGATCATGAGCATTTGGAATTCCTGGACATACTTATCGATTGTTCGACCTCCTTGTCTCAGCTACTAAAGTCGAGTAAAAATGTCTTGGAAATAAGTATCCAGTACGAATATGTTTCTCAATATTTTTTTCATTTTAGGCTAAGTATGAACCTCTCAGTAGCCTTCTTACCTCTTCATAGCTTAGAAATTCTTCCACCATATGGCAATGTATCCGAAGAACTTAATAGCAACAGTTCTCACTTTCTCGTAGTCCTCATATTGGTAATAGTCGAACATATGCTCCACCTTCTCTTCCCATTCTAAAAATTCATTAGTACTCCCAAATCAATTAAAGCTTGAAATCCGAAGCTTTACATAATTAAATGCTCTGGGGGCTCGAGTTTGCTCTTCTTCAAAGTACTCTTTCTCGTCATCCTCATCCAGTTCTTTCAAGTCTACTCTTCATCTTACTCATCCGCCTACTCCTCTATCTCAAACTGGTCGAGCTAGGTTGTAACCTCTAGCAGGTTGAGTATCTTATGAGGTGTTTTGCATAACCTCAATCAGTCGGCAAGCCAACGCATGCACAGCTCGGGTCAAATCTACATAGCCAACTCATCAAGTCTCTCATCAGTGCTCCTAGGGGTTCCTTGAGACTGTCGACCATGGTGGACAACTCCACTGTTGTCATCTCCAATACTAGCATTTACACTTGGATCCATCATTTCTCCAAACCAAAAACTAAACAGCCAACAAACATAGCAGCTAAGATGAACACAATAACTTGCTCTGTTTCACACATGCAAACCAGAGTATAAACAAAATTTCAAAAACCAACTACAGCTTAAACAAAACCTCTGCTTTGATACCAAGATGATGTGGATCGAGATAAAGAACATACAAGGTCGGTTGCTGGATGGGTCCAAGCTTGCCAAAATTGAAGAGATGATGGGGAAATGCATGGAAGAACGAAAAGTAAATGAAAAGTAAGCAAAACCTACGAATAGCTCCAAAGAATATGACGCACTAATGGAACTTCCAAAGACTCACGGTACAACTCGATATGACGTACAAATTGGTCTGGTGAGGTTACTTACCACCTAACCTTATTTAAGAGTTAGAATAAGAGTGAAATGAGAGTAAACAATAGTGTTTACATAAGAAAGAATATTCAGTTGTATTGATGATAATTAGGTGCCTCTTGCGGCTACAAATACAAGGGTATTTATACTCAATAAGTTAAGGTAGCTTGCCTAAAAGGGAAAAAAACAAAAAGGTATTAACCTAAAGAAGTAATGTATAAGAATACAAAATGATAAAAATAAATATTCAAGAAAAGTAATGATTAATGGAGTAGATTCTACATGTGGTCCTATACACATAGCAAAGATACATTGACAAAGCTGTTAAAGGATACGGAAAAAAGTATACTGTCAGGTGGCTTATCTGACCAAGGGTGGCTAAGGATCAGTCTCGTCTCTTTCTCTCTCTCTCTCTCTCTCTCTCTCTCTCTCTCAGTAAGGGAAATGTCGAGTCATTGGATGTTGCAAACATATTTGAGCAAATTGGCAAAGGTTGGCAGCTTTCTCGGCATTCAACAACTCGGCACATAACTTCCAAGAGATGGGCAATCATATAGCTCGTCATAAAGAGTTTATCGGTATTTTGGTATAACTCGGCCTTGATAGGAGTTAGCTAAAGCAAGAAAATTTGTCTTATCTGTCCTTCTAATCTTAGGCTCGATTACAGGTCAAAGGCCAAATAACCCGATTCCTATCAACTAGGGTTTAGGTTTTTTTATCTTCATTAGGGTTTTTACTTATCATTTAAGGTTTCTTTGTTTTAGTTAGGGTATCTAGTCATTATACTTTAAGTAATTCTAGGGATTATCCATTGATTCTCTTAACTAATTGTCGTATTCGAATCTAAAAACTCGCAAGGATTACATGAAGAGGTTCAAAAACTCTTGAAGGCAAATTTTACTAGGGAGGAGTTATATCCGATTTGGTTAGTCAATTGCATTTTGGTCAAGAAGGCAAATAGCAAGTGGCGAACGTGCATAAATTTTATCAACCTCAATAACACGTTCGAAAGATTGCTTCCTTTTGTTGCAATTAGATCAATTAGTGGATTCTACATCTAGTCGTATACTCTTTAGCTTTATGGATGCATTTCCTAGATACACTCAGATCGAGATGCATAAGGCCTATCAAATTCACACTTCTTCCATATCGAATTTTGGTACATATTGCAATAAGGTGATGCCATTTAGTTTGAAGAACACGAGAGCGGCGTATCAAAGATTAGGAACCTGGATGTTTAAGCCTTAAGTCAATACGAATATGAAGTATATGTAAATGATATGAAGGTGAAAAGTAAGTTCCACAGTGGCCACCTTGCAAATTCCAAACTCTTAGACATCATAACATGAAGTTAAATCTAGAGAAGTATGTATTTGGAGCATCCTTTGGAAAATTTTTGAGCTTCATGGCAACACAAAGGGGTATAGAGGCAAACATTAAAAAGATCCAAGCTGTATTAAACATGCAGTCCCTAACAAGCGTAAAAGAGGTACAAAGGTTAACAAGATGCATTACAACTCTAAAGTGGTTCATACCAAAGAATGCAGGCAAATGCTTGCAATTCTTCCTAGTGTTAAGGAACCCACTTGAGTTTAGATGGACAAAGCGATGTAAGAAGGCATTTCAAGAATTGAAGAAGTTCCTTACAACTCTACTCGTGTTGTCTATGCCTAAAACTGGTGAAGTTATATACTTTTATTTACTTGTTAACAACCATGCTTTACCTTTTGTGATGGTTCGAGCTAAAGGGAGAATTCACTGACCTGTTTATTATTTGAGCCAAGTGTTACAAGGTCTAGAGCTGTAGTACATGAAGTTAGAGAAATTTGTTCTCATAGTAGTGATCACCGTAAGAAAAGTTAGACTTAACTTCAAAGCTCATTAGATGATTGTATTAATCGATTAACCTTTGAGAGAGGCATTGTAGAAACTTGATGCTTCAAGTCAAATGATTAAATATGCCTTGTAGTTAAGTGCCTTTAGCATGCAATACCGACTACATAAAGCATACAAGGCTTAGATATTGGCTGATATTATTATTGAGTTCATAAGAAATGAAGATGCACCTACACAAGATGAACACCTGACTTGAACACTTTATGTTGATGGCTGCTACGTCGCAAATAGGTGAAGTCGTAATAATCTTACTATGTTAACCTTCCTAAGATAGAAGCTAACTTCATAACTACTATCATAGACTCGGTCCACACAAGGCATACTTAACTCAACCACTTTGAAACATCTAGTTTAGTAGTTGTTTGATATAAAGCCTGTAGTGCAATCTTTCAAAATAATCTTATAGCAGATTTGTGATACTTTTCTATAGTGAAAATATATGTGTCAAGCTTGAAATTTTTCAGTTTTCATTTATTTTCCTTAATTTGATTTATACTAAACCTTATATGCATTCAATGTAGACTCTTGACTAGGAATTAAGGAGAATGGGTTTTCTATAAATTTGAAAAGAAATTGGAGTAACCACCTGATTAAGGTCAGGAAAAAGGGTTAGATTAAAATCAATTAGGTGGATTAATTTTAATTTAACTATAGATTGCGTGAAAACCAATTTTGAAAATGGTTTTTGAGAATTAGAGATCTTGAGTCTGGAGGCTAACTTATTAAACCCTAAACAAGTACCACTTTAACCTTCTAAATTTAGATTTATTTTCAAAATACCTTTTTAACTAATTTTAAATTTACAATTAATAAAAATTAAATTATTTAAAAATTGAAGGAATTAAGAATTTAAGTCTACTTATTTAAAAAAGGGAAAACAAAAAAAAAATTCCTATTTTAAGTCATCCCATAGGTGCCTAAGTACCCTTTAGTAAGGATCAAACTTCTCATAGTTTGTTTTAAAACTTTAAGTGTATAAGTTTATTTTAATTTTAGAAATGCACCGAATTTACATTTTTAATCCATTTAAATTCATAAGAGAAATCCTAAAAAGGATCCTAATTTTATTCTTAAAAAATTCGAAAATTCTACTTTTGAAAAGAGGGTTTATTTATTTTATTTTATTTTATTATTTTTTAAAAAAAGGAAAGAATTTTTTTCTAAGTGTCAAAAGTATATTTTTCTTTCTTTCTTTATTTATTACTTTTTTCTTTTAAAGGGAGCAAAAAATAATAAAATAAAAAAATGAATGAAAGCTTTATAAAAGCTTGTTATGAAACTATTTAAAGTAAAATCTTCTTTTATTATTTTTTTTCATTATTTTAAAGATAAACGCAAAATAAGAGAGAAATAAGGAAAAAATAAAAAGGATGAATAAACGAAAACCGGACCAAGGCCAAATGAAGCTAAATGTGGGTTATTGGTTGGGTTAGATCCGAGTTTAGATATGGAGCAGGGTTGTGGGTCATAAGGAGAAGAAGAAGAATCCGCAATCAAGTTGGCTTCCACAGCTTAATCTAGGGGGTATTTTGAAGGGGGAATTCAACTTTCACGTGAAGGGCATTGGTGAAAATGAGGTTGGTGGTTGCACCTTCGTATTTGGTGGTGGTTTGGATGGTGTTTGAAAAATAGCCGATAATGGTGGTGTTGGTTGTTTCACGTGTTGGTGGCTAAACATGCAAAGGTGGTTGGGTTTGGGGTTTCTAAAGGAGAATAGGTTGTTTTTCACATGGGGGTAGACAATGGTAGAGCTTTGATGGTTGCGATTAGGGGTTTTAGCCGAAGCTCCAAGTGGTGGAGATCACATCTGAAGGTACAACAGCAAGTGATAAGGATGGCAACTGAGAGCTTAAGGGTTAGGGAAGCTAACTAGGTCATTTGTGCTATTCATAAATGACTAAGAAGTGAGAATTTTTTAAAGAGAGAGAAAGAGAGAGGGGGAGAAAGAGAAAGAGAGAGAGAGGTCTTGATTATGAGAGTTAGAGAGAGAAAGTGAGAATTGGAGCATGATGATTATTTTGAATGATTTCTTCATATCCAAAACAATTTCCTAGCCCCTCTTTTATATTAATCGAGCAATGACAAATCATGGATAGCTTCTAATCGCCATGAATTCAAGAATAAAAGTTGAACATTTGACCGAGCATAATCTTCACAATTTGATCTGAAATGGAGTAAATTTATGGTCAAAAAGCAATTAGTTGCATTTGAACTTGCCTAAACAAGGCAATGAAAGCTTCGATATTCACAGTGGAAGCATGAATATTGCAAAATTAAGTCGAAGCAAAAGTGGGTATTTAAGTTTCTTTTTTTCTGATTTTAGTTCAAATTTTGACCCATTAAATGGATGTCTTAAGACATGATTTTAGATTTTATTTATAGTACCCTGAGTGTACTTTGCAATTTCGTAAAGAAAAATGGGTTGAAAATGGAGTTGAAGTGAGCACACTAAGCAAGTTTTTCACAAGAAAGAGCTAAGGAAATCAAGGGAATCTGTGAGAAAAAGAAAGAAACTCAATACATCATGTGCCTTGCATGTGACATACGCGCCCAATCGGCATGTGGATTTTGTATGTACAGGCCAAAACATAAGGCAAGTGCTTACGTGTCTACTTGCTGTGGGCTTATGAAAACCTTATAAAGGCTTCAACCCTGATCCTTGAATCACATAGACCAAGACTTAGTCTACTCTAATAACCTTTTTTTTTTAAAAAAAAAAAAAAGAGAAAGAAAGAAGAAAATGCAATAAAATAAATAAAAAACAAAACCTAGTTCAGGTTTAAGATTAAATCCTAAATGACTAAGTCTTGTACCCACATGTTTTAAAAAGGATAATAAATGAAATAAATAAAATGAAATAATTGATTGAAAAAGAAATAAATAAAATAATAATTTTTTAATGAAGCCCAAAAGACGTTATTCAACCCTAAAAATAAATTACCCAATTTATGTCACCTAACAAGTCTAAGCTATTTTTCCTAATTTTTTTTTTATCTTTTCATTTTTTTTGTATTATATATATATATTGAATTAGGACCGTTTGAAAAATACTAAAGCTATAAGGGGCAAAAATGAAGTGACTACAACTATTTCTCTTTGTAGTGAAGTTTGAATAAGATTTTACCAAAAAGACAAAAAAGACACCATTTTTGTCTCGAGGATATAACTTCTTTAACAAACACTACAAATAGCTAGCTATCTTAGACTTAATCTATTGGGGATTTGAATTAACAGTGAAAGATGTGTTTAAAGAGAAAGAGGGCGCTCTAAGAACTGGCCAAGACACAAGAGTGGGCTTTTTAAATGATATAGTGCCCTACGAGGTGATTATAATCCTAAAGGAGATGTGAGACGAAACAGCGCTCTATGAGTTGACCAAAACCTTAAAGATATCATTTTGGATGGATGATAAAATATGATTGCTTTAGAGAAAACAAATTAAATTTTAAAAGGCCATCTTAGGTGGATTTCTTTTTAATTTATTCAAATTTAACATCAATATGAGTACCATCTTACATTGATGGGTTTTAGGCATACCATCTTCAATTGATGGTTAGAGCACCATCTTAGATTGATAAGCTTAGCAAAAATTTGAACACCATCTTAGATTGATAGGTGTAGCACATCTTGGATTGATGGGTATAGCACATCTTGGATTGACGAGCTTTAACTTTAATACCATCTTGGATTAATAGTAGAGCACTTATATGAACCGTAACTAAGAACAGACAAGGCCAGTAGCTGGATGAGTCCAAGCTTATCAAAAGTTTGAGGAGTAGATAGGGAAATGCGCAAAAGAAATGGGGAAGTAAATGAATGATAAGCAAAAACCCACGAATAGCTTCAAAGGATATGATGTACCAATGGAACTTCCGAAGACTTATGACACAATCCAATATGACACACAAATTGGTCCGATGAGATTACTTACCACCTAGCATTGCTCAAGGGTTAGGATAAAAGTGAAATGAGAGTAAACAGTGTTTACGTATAGGAGGAATATGCAATTATATTGATGATCTCTCCTCCTTACGACTACAAATACAAGGATATTTATACTTAATAAGTTAAAGCAATTTACCTAAAAGGGAAAAGACAAAAAGGGTATTATACTAAAAAAGTAATATACAAGAATACAAAAGGGTAAAAATGAATATTCAAGGAAAGCAATGATTAGTGTAGCAAATTCTACACATGGTCCTGTACACGTATCAAAGGTACATTGGCAGTGCCGTTAGAGGATGCAAACAAACGAGTACTAGCAGATTGTTTGTCCGAGCAAAGGTAACTATTTAGTCCCGGGTCTATCTCTCGACCTCTCGGCAAAAGTGATGTAAAGCAATTCAATGGTTCATATAGCTAAGCAGATATGCGATTGGTAACATTCTCGACATTCAACAACTCAGCACATTTTAAGTGATCACAAGGGCAGTAACTCTTTTTGAAGGCTTCTCAAATGTCTTTTTGTCATAAGAATCATATCTCATAATGGATTAGTTTAGTCCAAGATGGCCTCCTTACCTTCTCTTGGTTCAAATGTTTACTCTCGATTACAATTCCAAAAATTATGGTATATTTTGCAAATGATATGCTTTAATCAATTTGTTAGGTTTTTTCATACTGTAATGTAATATAGGCTTTTGGTCATCAGTTTGAAAAATGGATTAATGAAGTGGCATTTTGAAAAGAATCACTTTTTATCCTAGGTTTACAAGTCAAGAACCTTATAAATGAAACTAAAATTGTGCTTACCACTATTTCAAAAGCAACATCTACTAAGAATAAGTTATTTTCTTCAATCAGAAGGACATTTAAAGAGCGGTGGAATTGTAGGTAAGCCATAGTCTGCTAAAGGAGTGAATTTGAGGACTGGATTTTGGGAGTCTTAGGTCTCATTTCAAGGATGAGCCTTACTTAAGGAATAGGTCTTTTGAGGTACATACCCCTAATCCTTCAAGCTTTGGGGCTTTCAACTTGTTCACCTCATTTTCGTAGATTTTCTCTCTCTTTTTTATTTGAAATTTTCTCATTTTTCCTTTTGTCCTCTCTTTCTTTGTTTCTTTATCCCCCCTTTTTTTCAAATTTCCCCAATATAAAGGTGATCCTCCCTTCTTTGCATGCATATGGCTTGTATATTGTATGTAGGATGGAAGCTCTTCTTCATCTTACAGAAAATAAGTTATCAAAGGTGATGATTACCATTGAATTGATGCAATTGGAGCAAGCACAAATTAGTTACAACATTTTCTCTTGATTAATGCTCCTAACCTCCTATTTGCCCCATTATAAGGTGGTTCTTAATAAGGCTTAATTTTGAAAATACTCTATTTAAAGGTTCAACGAGGTTGAAAAGGATTTTGTGTTCAAAATATTAAAAATTAATGTTTAACTTCATTTTGATTTGCGTATCAAATGCAAGATGAACCTCCTTTAAGGAACGAATCCAATAGCCTTGCAATGATGGCACTCAACTCTTAAGTGTCTTTAAGGTTAGTGTTTCGAATTTGGTTTGCCTCTTTTCATTCTAAACTTTCAAAATGAGATACAAAAAGGTGTGTTCATTTTCCCCAATAATAGAAAATACACTCGAGAAATAAAGAATTTTTATTTAAGAAATTTTTTACATTACAAAGTACTTTGAACTTTCTGTTACATTTTGGCATAGCACGGAATGCATCATCACACAGGAATACCTATGAAACTTAAATCAAACTGCTCATTCATCAAAAGACAGCTTTGTTTACATGATGAAAGGGTTGCTACATCGGAGTTCAGGTAAATATTTTGTTACAACTTATGTGTATAACATAATATTTACATCAAACATGAACCAACTTTTTCCTTTCCCATCTTCACAATAATAGGATTCTTGACTTAGTACGGGTTTGATACAAAAGTCGCTAACTCCGACTTACGCTCTCAGTATATATATCCTTCCTTAATGTTGGGCCCTTCACGATGTAATTAACTCGAGAATAAAACATTTTATCTCCTTAGCTACTAAAGCTGAGTGAGAGTAAATAAGAAACAACACAATATAGACAATATTGCATATCACAACTAAAACATTTTGATCATAACCCGCAGGTTTAACTTCACATATGCATTGGCCCAACTGGGCATTTACTGCTAGCAATGCAGCATGTTATACTCATGTACGTAGCATGCATTGGTACCGATATCCTATGCTCTCCAATCTTCTTCTGGTTAGTCAACATAGCCAAGCATCTAGATACAATGTCCAAAAACCTATAGGCAACAAGGAGCTACCTAGGAGTAGGACCCCCACCAAATTGGACTACATACTGTAGTCTACCATTATCAAAAAGGACAATAAGGAGCTGCCCGAGAGTACGACCCCCAACTTTGCTTTACAAAATTAGACTACACACTGTAGTTCACCAAATCAAAGAGAAAACACTGCCAAATTAAACCACACACTGTAGTCTACCATATTTAACTATCAATAGTCACAATGTTCGAGTAGTGCAATCTATCTGCTTCCACAAACTGAGTTCATAAAGCCATGCTTTTTCCATGATCACTTAGAAGTCTCATTTTAAAATTTCCAACCCATAAGTCATTTTCATGCCATGTCATGTTATGATATGCAATAACAACTTAAGTATATCCTTCAACACAACCAGTATTTCAGTTTTTATTCAACTTAGTGATCTTATTCTAGTTTTCGAATTTTCCCTAGCAGAATTCTAGTATCTTACTTAGGGTTCACTTAGGTGAACACCCAAAAGATTGAGTTAGCAATTACTCAACTTCCCTAGTTAGCACAATCATTCGTAAGCACAAATCATCACCCAACATAGCAACATAACAGTTTAACTAAGATACAGTTAGTGTCATTCAAAATCACCACATCAGCATCCACTATAGTAACATATCATTCACCTAAGATATACCCATATTCAATCAACACAGCATCATATACCATGCAATGTTATGAGTAGCAAAATATCTACTCCAAGCATAGGTTAGATCTACTTACTTGAGCTTAGTAATAGCGCAAAATCCTAAACTCTACCATGTGATCCTTCCTTACTTATCACACCTATGAAAATAAAACACAGTCTTCAAATCAAGTATGAGTCAAACCCGAATTATTATAGGCTTTCCTTTCCATGTTTTTAAACTCATTTGACCGTATCCTACTCATTTCTTATCCAATTTCAGTAAATTTTATATCATCACAATTTTCATTTTGAGTATTATTAATATATCTTAAGAAAAAAAACTAATCAATATTGTCAAAATCCAAAAATACCCTTTCGTATTACCGATTTGATTGTATGCTGTCATAACTCCATAATTAAGCCGACTAAGCCTTAATACTAATCAAAAAACCCTAAATAATTGTACTTCCTAAACTAGTCCAACAACCCTTAATATACCCTAATGTGTTCATTTTACGTAAATTTGACAAGTACCTTACTAGTACTAATTACTATATTACATATTAAGCCAATATATAAGCTTATATTAGGAAAATATGTAATAAATAGCATGCAAGCCCAATTAATCTCATGAAAAATCTCATAGACTTACAAAAATATGTAGTTTAATTATCAATCATCAATTATACTAAACTAGCTATTATCAATTTCCACAAAAATAGCGATTTTAGCTTAGAATTACAAAAAATCAGGGAAAATAAACATATTTATGTGTGAGATAAAAATTAAATATTTCAAATATCATTATAAACATCCAAAAGTCTAAACATGTACGGTTCATTCATTAATTTCAACAAAAACTAATTATTTCAACAATTTGGTAAAATTGGTAATTTTATTCAAAATAATTATAAAAAATAGTAAACATGTTTAATTTTGAAAATTCTTGTTACCAAAATTATATATATATATATATATAGTAGGTGTATTATATATAAATATTGAGCTTGAAACAACATCATCTAATATTTATAAAAATTAGTTTAATTTTTGCTCAAACAAGGCATTTTCTTAAGGAACCCATATTTACACTAATTATTTAATTAAAATAAAATTACTACATTAATCTACACCTAAAATAACCTTAGAAAACCAAATTTCATAATTAATTGACAACATTTGATATTTTTAGCAAATTAAACAAGTTACAAGTAGAAAATTGGTTCACCTGAACCCAGCACCTCAGGCCACCACCTTACCACTGCACCTTATCGGAACACCTCCTCTAGCTACGCTCTATTAGACCTCTAAGCCCCACCTAGTCAGGTTGTGGATAACCTATTGAACCACCCTAAACCAATTCCAACTCTATTTCTTGTTCTAGTTTTTTTTTTCTAATTTTTTCTGATTTTATAAAATTACATTCTTATGTTTTTTGGTTGCTAAAATATTGCAAATGAGGTTTGGAGTCTTATTTATAGGCTTTAGGATTTTTTGCATGTAAAAAGTAAAATTACACATATCATTTTTCCCTTTTTCCCTTAGTGCCACGTGTCATTCTCTCATTAATTAAGTGTTCAATCATCTTTTATAATTAATCCTAGGTTAACACATCGTTTGGTGACTAATCCATTTAATTTTTTATTAAATTTCCATTATTTTACCTAATTTTGATAATTTATTATTATATGTATATATTTAATACATGTAAAGTATATCACATGTAATTACTTGTCTATTATGTATAATTCAACTTCATTTATTATTTTTGAAATTTAATTAACTTATCTCTAATATCTCGCTATATTTAAAATCTCGAATTTTACAATTATCAACTTTATCGATAAATTAATATTTTTCTCCTATTAATATTTTTATATAGCTTATTTTGGGAAATTAGCTCTACTTAAACTACTTCATCTAAATTTTCTAACTTTACTGTAAAATTTGAAATAAAACAGATAACTTAATCCAGTGCCCTAAATTTAGGGGCTTAGATCCTAGGGTTATTGAAATAACTTGAAATCCCGAGATATTATGCTTTCCTTAATAACTACCACTCATTCTCTAGTTTCTATCAAAGTACCTTAGTTTCCCTTGACTTAAACTCCTACCCCTCTTCCATTTAGATGTACTTATCATGTTGATGCTTAACCCAACGTATTATGAAGGAACATTTGCCTTAACCTCCTGTCCATTGGGGTTGGTAAACTCTATTTGAAGTAGCCCAATATCAACTAGGTTTTGAATCTTGTCTTTCAATTTCCAGTGTTCTTCTATAGAATGACCCATCAAGCACATGTGATATTCACATGGCAAGCCAAGATTCAAACTTTAGAGCTTATGTCTGAGTAGAGGAAGTACATGGCTTAACATTCTTACCTCTCTCAATTGATGAAGTAGTTGAGTTATTGAGATCGAGATTAGAGTAAGATACCTTCAGAGTGTTTTTATTTCAAAGTCTACTGAATTTATAGCCATTTCGAGAGTTGTTGAAATAATTTCATCTTCAGCCATCTACCTGTCCTTATTGCCTCCTCTATGCAACTGCTTATGGAAACTACAACTACAAAGCTAGCGGTTGATTGCCCTAGGAAACAATTAAAATATGACCCATTCAGAGTTTAGATAAATGCTACAGTCGGTTCCTTCTCTAACAAAGGGGAGGTGATTTTAGCTGTCATGCCCCTCCATCTTTGGGCATGTTCCTTAAAGGATTCGTTGTCATCTTTCCTCATATTGCTCAAGTCCCAAATAGATGGTGCTATCTCTGCATTAAATTTGTAAAGTTCAAAGAACACTCAAGTTAACTTATCCTATGTATCAACTTGCCTTAAGTCTAATTAGGTGTACCAAGACAAAGTTGGTCCGATGATGTAATCCTAAAATGTTTAAACCAATAGCTACCCGTTTTTAATGTAACGAGCTATCTTGCGTAGATACAACCTGATGTGAAGCTTAGGGCATCCAATCGCATAATATTTCTCAAATTTTGGTATTTTGAATTTTTCAAGATAGGCCTCAATATCATATGCAAAAAAGTCAATGATGTCAACCTTTTCAAATCCGTCATGACTCTTAAATGCCTTCACACCCTCATCAATTTGTTGGATCAACTTCCTTTCCTACTCTTTAAGATTGTCTGGACTAAGCTCTGGGTTGATTGGTCCTGAATTGACCATTCTTGTATCCTCCTCGAAAGAATCGGGATCCAATACTAGATTGACTTTTGAAAATTCAAATTCAATAGTTCCCTTCCCATGTTAGTGCTCTTTATTTACTAGTGCCGTTGCTCTAAGCAAGGCTATGCTATCAACCATGAAGTTCATCTATTCAATCACTTTTGCCATAATTTGCTCTAATGAACAAAACCTCACTTCTGCAAGATTGATGTCATCAAGGTTGTTGTTATTTCCACTATTGGCCATTGCTACTAATAGGAATCTATACTGTTAGCAACTCTTTGATTTTTTTTTTTTTTCTTGAAAAGCCACTTTTCTTTTTGAGAGAGAGAATAGGGGAATATAAAGATAAAGCTTATTTACATAGTTTAAAAGTTGTGAGAAAGGAGTAAAAATTTCTTAGAGTGGAAAAACATTTGTAAGGGAACAAGAGCTTAAAGACTACATATTTATAGTCAATCACTAATAACCTATAGGTATTTAAAAGTTCACCTACAAGAAGTATAGGATATATAAGTGAGAATTAATAAAAGAGTTGAAACAGAAGGAATCAAGAAAAGGACTAATAAAAGGAATCGAATAGTTAAAATTGGAAGCCTAAGGATACGACTTCCACGAGTTTGAGAGTTATACTCAGAAAAATTTTCCCCTTTTTTTTTATTTCATTTTTAAATTATTAAAACATAAGCTAACAAAACCAACAATAAATATTCACAAATAAAAACAAGAGAAATCAAAAATGCAATATAAGAGCATGGAATGCAGAGAGGGGAGCTAGCAAATTAACTATGATGTGGCAAGAAAATGATTTTTATTACATCTTTGAAGTTTCCAATACTTTATTCAAATTTTATTACATACAACCCTTATAGTCTATATCTTCTTTTTCTTGTTATGTCCTGGCTCCTCTTCCATACTCTCTCTTCTTTAGCTTAGTTGTCTCGGCCTATCTAGCAACCTAGGAGACATCTTCAATACGGAACTTTTGGAAAGCTTTAACCAAGTAATAAGTAGCAACATTTTCAGGTAATTCAATGATAGTAACAAATGCCTCAATGGTGTTCATCGCCTACATGCCTTTCCTATGAAAGAAGTCTAGTTTATGGCTCTAAGCATGGTTGATGAACTAAACCATTAGTAAAGCCATATTGGTCTTCAAGTCTCTACTCTATTCCTCTTAGAGACACTGAGTGATCTGACTTGTTTAGCTAACAATATCAGGATGTAAGACCTTCCTTCTAAAAATTGGGTTACCAACTCAATAACCATGTGGTGCATGTGAAATACCTCGTTAAGAAACAAAATGGACCTCAAGAGTACTAATATGTAAAAATTAATCCTATACCGTTGCCAAACTTCAAGGTTTACAAAAAACACTCCTACTTGTAATTGGATAGGGTTGCAAACCAAGTAAAAAGATCATCCACCTTAATGATCATGTTATTGTGATTTGCCCAAATCTTGTAAATTACAAACTCTCAAAGGTCCAATAGTTTATTATAGATCTTTGTTGGCCTAGCCATGATATTTGGAACATACCATCCACTTCTAGTAAAGGGGACTCTTAATAGATAAGAGCATTCTACAACAGTTGAGCCAAAACAAAAAGATTAATTCTGAAGGTCCTAGAAGTAGACCAAAGCCTGTAACATAGTGACATTGGCTAGAATCTTAAATAATGAAGGACAAACCCAATCTTATTTTGAATCATCTTCTGTCGGGATGGGTTGAAAAACTGGAACCATTTCTTAAACATTCCTCTAGGCTTGAAAGGCTCATAGATATAGAGTTCTTTAAATAGGATCAGTATAAGAGAGGAACTAACCATTTTCTACACACACAAAAAAAAAAAATAATAATATCAAAACTATCCTATTTACATGGGAATTACATCAATATTCTACAAAGAAACGAAAATATTTACAGGAAATAGACTAGGAAACTTCACACTTTTTTTTTTTTTTTGGTCTTATCACATCATGTTTATTTGCCAATTTTAGGAAAGGGTTCATAAATGCAATTAAAGTAGATTCTAAAGATCCTTAAACTCTATGACCTCACACACTTTCAAGGAAGCAATTCATTAATCACATTAAAGCTTAAGTGGGATAGCCTGATCGGCCCTGAAAGATAGTTACCCCATAAAATCCAAAACTTACACAATGGCTCTTCCCCTACAATCCTAAGATGACCTTGTTCTGATTGTATGTACCACACATTCATAATGTAATAATTCCCCTAATATGTGCCCCTAATTAACCTGCAAATGTTAATACAATATATAAGTAAAGAAAATATATTTACAAAGGAAAATATAACATAGAGAGGCTATTTTGAAAAATAATTCTAATATTGTAAGGTCTCATGTGGCTAGCCCTCTTGACTTCTCTAGTGAAGTCGCCAAGCTATCGAGTTTAAAATTTTTCGATTTTCATTTATTTTTCTTAATCTAATTTATATCGAACCATATACTCAGTTGATATAAACCCCAACTAGGAATTAAAGAAAACAGGTTTTCTATAAATTTGAAAAGAAATTGGAGTCGCCATCCAACCGAGGTTAGGAAAATGATTAGATTAAAACCAATCAAGTGAATTGATTTTAATCTAGCCGCTAAACCACATGAAAACCAATTTTGAAAATGATTTTTGAGAATTAGGGATCTTGAGTTCAGGGGTTAACCTAATAAACCTTAAACGAATACTACCTTATCCTTCCAAATTTTGATTTATTTTCAAAATACCTTTTTAACTAATTTTAACTTTACAATTAATAAAAATTAAATTATTTATAAAAAAAAAAGAAGAAGGAATGAAGGAATTAAGTCTAATTATTTACAAAAGAGAAAATAATAAACATTCGATTTTAAGTTATTCTATAGGTACTTACGTACCCTTTAGTAGAGATTAAACTTCCTATAGTTCATTTCAAAACATCAAGTGTGTTAGTTTATTTTAATTTTAGAAATATACTGAATTTACATTTTAAATCCATTTGATTTTATAAAAGAAATCTTAAAAAGGGTCCTAATTTTATTCTTAAAAAATTCTAAAATTCTACTTTTGAAACGAGTGTTTATTTCTTTTATTATTATTTCTTAAAAAAGGAAAGAATTTTTTCTAAGTGTCAAAAGTACATTTTTCTTTTTTTTTTTGTTTATTTATTGCTTTTTTTTCCTTTTAAAGGGAGTAAAAAATTAAAAAAAAAAATGAAAGCTTTGTAAAAGCTTGTTATGAAACTGTTTAAAGTAAAATCTTCTTTTATTATTTTTTTTCTTTTTTTAAAGCTAAATGCAAAATAAGAGAGAAATAAGAAAAAAATAAGGAAAAAATAAAAAAGATAAATGGTCAAAACCAAACCTAAGCTAAATGGAGCTGGATGTGGGTTGTTAGTTGGGTCAAATCCAGGTTCAGATATGGAGCAAGGTCATAGGTGACAGCAATCAGACTACTGGACCCTTAACCCAAGCCTGAGCTTGAGGCCTAGAAGCATTAGCGTAATGAATTTTCCTGCTCTAACCTACTCCTATCGAAGCCAAGCTAATCCTCACAACTGACCAACTCCTTATACCGAGCCGAGTAACTACACATATCTAAGTAATAGAGTATCGACTAGATGAATGCCTCGCTGACAATCTCACCCCTCATGCGCTTGGTCAGCAATGATCGTGCCGACCTCCAATTCAACAACATTGGTGCTAAGAAGCTGATAGCTCTAGCACATATCCGCAACCATTTTTCCTCAAACAAATCCAGGTCTACTCAACACCCCTTCTCAACCCTCCACCATGACTATGTCATTTGCCTATTTCCACCAAAAGCATCTCTAATAAGCCGTTGCCTTGTATCCCAAAACTACGTGAAGGATTCCACTATACTAATTATTGTTTTCTTTAAATTTTCATTTATAACCTTTTTGTATTCCTTGTAGATTACTTCTTTTATACATTGCCTTTTTAGTCTTTTCTATTTTAGGCAGGTTGCCCTAGTTTTTTTGGGTATAAATACCCATTGTACATATAACTGTAAGATCATATCTTAGAATATTAAATATACCCTATCGACACCTAATTTTTGCTCCCCATAGTTCTAATTTTAGTTCTTTTTAAATAGGGTCCTAACTCAAAAATAAGGAAAAATATAAAAAATAATAATAAAGATTGACAAATGATGAAAATATAAAAAATGAGAAAAGGAAAAAATTATAAAGATTTTTAGAAAGTAAATTATTTTAGGGTCAATAGTTTTAGTTTTAGTCCAGTTTAAATTATTATTTTAAAAAGTCGCATGATTTAAGTACAATTTAGTTATACTAAAAATCAAGATACAAGCTAACGGCCTAATAGATAAGTATTGAAGCATTAAATTGGATTTAATTTAAAGTCATGGTTTCAAATCTTGCTAGGCACTTATGTGTCTTTGACTTTTCTAACTTTCATTTTGCGAAAATCAGTTGAGCATATAGGATTCAGATTTAATCTTATCAAATCCTTTGAATCTAATTCAATAAAGATTTACGAGATTCAAATGTAATTTGATTTTTATCAAATCAAATTTGAATCGTTATAAAAGATTTAAATCTAGTTTGATTTTTATCACATCAAGTTTAAATCGGTATAAAATATTTTATTTTTATCAGATCAAATTCATGTTGATACAAAAGATTCGATTGGATTTGATTTGATTCGTTTCGTTTCGTTTCGAACTTTATAAATAGAGATCACGCGGCATAATATAAGGACACCTTCACTACAATTACACACTCGCCAGAAAGAAAAAAAATAAATTTCATCTTCAACCAATCCAAGTCCAATCACAGTACACGCACTAACAAATTCATCACAGTGCATTCACAATCCTATCCTTCATCCATCCACAAAACATACGTAACAGAATCAATAGCACACTTCATAACCACAAGCAGATCATCAACCAAGTTCACCAACTGAGCAACAACTATTCATCCTTCATCAGCACATCAGTCCAATGCCATGCGATATGCAGTATCACCAATAGCCAACAAACAGCAACAATAGCCCCAAGCCCCCACGACCAGCAACCAAACACAATCAGCCACACACTTCACCGATTGCTCCGTCTTCCTCGCCCAAGCTACGGCCAACGCTGTTGAACCTACGGCTTAACATCCTCACTGACCGACCACCTACTGTATCAATAATCAACTCTGCACATCATTGATCAAGTCCCCTGACCAATCATAGTCTACAAACCGCGCGCAACACAACTTCAGCAAGTCCCCTAACCGATCAACTCAAGCACACGCTCCATAACAGCAACTAGACACTACGACAATCCTCAACAGCCAATTCTAATCAGTGTTTCAGCCTCAGTTATAACCAGCTTCAACGCTTTACTGTAGAATTTGCCACAACACTTCCAAACCAATCCGTAGCGAGAACTCCAATCTAATACTACTACAGCAAGTCCACACTGCTGCACTCGCCGACCAAACATATCGACTTCACTACGCCAAGCACACAGACGATAGCAATAACAACAAAAATCGACCGTACTGCACTGTCCTCTCCAGTGCTTCACAAACGTCCACAATCGAATTCCACAGCACAAGTTCCAGCTACGCCATTGTCTTCTTCAACAACTGCTGCACTGCACTTCATACACTTTGCATAACCACGCTTGATGCAGCCGCTCGATTTGTGAAAAAACGAGCCCACACACAACAAGCATTGCTCCACCAATGCTAACAACACGAACAAGCCACGCTGTTGATCATTGCCTTCACCGAAATTCTCAATTTTTATTATTTAATTAATTAATTATTTGTTATTATTATATTATTATTATTATTTAGGTCCTTAATCGTTTAAAATAGTATATATGTGTGTATTCTAGTTTAGGACATCCTTTTGGGTATTAGTTTTTATAGGTTAAGTATATTATATTTTAATCTAAGTAGTCGTTTAATAGTAATAATATAGATATATATGTTAACTTAAGTGTTTTATTAAGTTTCTGGATTTCCTCACTTAGAAATTTTCATTTTTAAAAAAAATTAATAAAAAAAGAAACTTTTTTACATAAAGATTATAGCATCTTAAATAGTCTTTTAATCACTTACGAATTAGGGCCCTTTAAATTTTTTGAATAAATTAAATTGATTAACAACGTAAACTTAGTCATTTTTCAAAATTAAAATCAATTAACACATTACAGTTTTCTTGAAAGAACTACAATCGTCTAATCCCGACTAATGGATACGTAGGCACTTTCAGGGTGACGATAAAATCTATAAAAACTTAAGTTATTTTTCTTTTTCTTTTTCTTTTTCTTTTTCTTTTGGTTTTTATTTTTTTCCTTAAAAATATTATAATTTAAAGGATAAACCTAATTTCGATAAATAGATAGTGGTACCCGTTAAGGTTTAATAAGTTAACCCTCGAATTTGGAACCCGCTGGTTTTTCATTCAAATTGAAATCAAAAACCAGTAGCTAAATCGTAATTAATCCACTCAATTGATTACGATTTCTCTTTTTCCCAACTTTGGTCAAGTGGCGACTCCAAAAGTTATTTTTTAATAAAAAAACTGAAATCTCCTAATTTCTTTAGTCAAGAATTAATATTTAATGCGTTTGGGTTTAGTATTAACCAGAAAGTAGGAAATTAAATTAAATGAAAGAAAATCGAAAATTTAGGCTCGACATACCCTACTCCTTTATGTGAACATTGCTCATGTTAGCTTGTTTGTCTCACTCTTATCTTAATCCTTATGCAAGGCTAGGTGGTAAATACCCTTACCAAACCATCTCATGTGTTATATTGAGTTATGTTGTGAGTCCTCGAAAGTTTCCTAGTATGTCGTATACTTGGAGCTATTTATGAGTTTTCTCGTTTTACTTTTCCTATTTTCACGCTATTCCTAATTCTTTTCTTCAAACTTTCTACAAGCTTAGACCCATCCCGATACGTTCACCCTTGTCAACTCTCAATACAGCATATCAATGGGTCACAAGGAGAAGAAGAAGAATCTATGATCAAGTTGGTTGCCACAACTCGGTCCAAGGGGTATTGTAAAGGGGGAATTCAACTTTCATGTAAATGTCATTGGTGAAAATGAGGTTGGTGGTTGCACCTTCGTATTTAGTGGTGGTTTGGGTGGTGTTTGAAAAAGGGACAATGGTGATGGTGTTGCTCATTTTGCATGGTGGCAACTAGGCATACAAAGGTGGTTGGGTCTGGGGTTTCTAAGGGGGACTAGGTTCATGGTGTGGTTGTTTTCACATGGGGGTGGACGATAGTGGAGCTTTGAAGTGGTCATTGCGATTAGGGGTTTTAGCTAAAGCTCTAAGTGGTGGAGATCACATCTAAGGGCATAGCAACGAGTGAGAAGGGTGGAGATTAAGAGCTTGAGGGCTAGGGAAGCTAGCTAGATCATTTGTGCCGCTCAAAAGTGATTGAGAAATAAGAATTTTTTAGAGAGAAAGAGAGAGAGGTCGCAGTTATGAGAGTTATAGAGAGAAAGTGAGAATTGGTGCTTGAATGATTATTTTGAATGATTTCTTGATATCCAAAATGATTTCCTAGCCCCTCTTTTATACTAATCGAGCAATAAACAATCGTGGAAAACTTTCAATCACCATGAATTCGAGAACTAAAGGTGAACATTTAACCACGCATAATCTTCACAATTTAATGTTAAATGGAGTAAGTTTATGGTCAAAAGGCAATTAGTCGCATTTGAACTTGCCTAAACAAGGCAATGAAAGCTCTGATATTCATAGTAGAAGTGTGAATAGTGCAAGATTAAGTCAAAGCAAAAGTGGGTATTTAAGTTTTTTTCTGATTTTAGTTCATATTTTGAGCCATTAAATGGATGTCTTAAGACATGATTTTAGATTCTATTTGTAGTACCTTGAGTGTACTTTGCAATTTCACCATTAATTCAATGAAATTGCAAAGAAAAATGGGTCAAAAATGGAGCTGAAGTGAGCACACTAAGTGGGTTTTTCGTGAGAAAGAGCTAAGGAAATTGGGGGAATTTGTTGGAAAAAGAAAGAAATCAAGCATCATGTGCCTTACACGTGACACACATACATAGTCAGCACATAGATTTCATGTGCGCAAGCCAAAACATAAGATAGGTGCACACTTACTATGGCTTACGAAAACCTTGTCCAGGCTTCAGCCTTGATCCTTGAATCACGTGGACCAAGACTATTCTTAGTCCACTCTAATGCTCTCTTTTTTTCACAAAAAAGAGAAAGAAAGAAGAAAATGTAAATAAGAAACAAAAATTAGTTTGAGGTCAAGATTAAATCTTAAACGATTAAGTCATGTACCCACATGTTTTAAAAAGAATAATAAATGAAATAAATAAAATAAAATAATTTACTGAAAAAGAAAAAAAATAATTTTTAAATGAAGCCTAAAAGATATGACTCAACCTTAAAAATGAATTACCCGATCTATTTCACCTAATGAGTTTAAGATATTTTTCCTTTTTTTTTTTATATTTTCACATTTGTTATATATATATATATATATATTTTAATTAGGACCCTTTGAAAATTACTAAAGCCATAGGAGGAAAAAATGGGCTGTTTATAATATGTACAAGTTTTCTTTTACAAAATTTCACTCAACTATAGTACCCTCTGATTTAGCCTTTGAATGGAATTCCAGTACAGAATTTCACTTAACTATCCTGTGATTTATCCTCTAATCCCACATGAGTGCTAAAGTTTCAACTCAATCTCTACAACTTCACCTTACTTTCTATTAAAATAAGCAACTAACTTCTTCTCCATCCTCTATTCAACCACATCTTGATGGAAAACTATATTTAGCTCTCCCATTTAGATGAAATAACAAAGCCACATATTAGAAAATGTTAAAATTTTAGCCACCAACTTATATATTCTTAAATTTCACCACTTTCATTTGTCAAATGCATTCTAACATCACCATTATTCATTAAATTTCATCTCAAAGCAACTAAATCCAAAACTCAAATAATTTTCTTGAAGAAAATCAAATATATTCTTTTAAATTCCAATGTAATCATGATTTATGAGCTCAAGATTAATAAAATAATAGTACATAGTTTTGTCAAAACTTTTTACATAGCATCACTTTAAATATCATCGATAAGTTACAAGAAATTTTTGAAGTAAAAACTTCATAATTTAATTGTCTAAAAATAGACTCAAAATTCACTCAATTTGTACCACTTCTTAACAACAGCAATATATATCTACTTAATTTTAACAGCATAACATTTTCCATACTTCTACATAAAAATTAACTTATGAATATATTTTTTTCTAGCATTTTCCTACATAATGTTGTAATTTTAGAAATTAAGTGAAGATCGAAGGGAAATCGAACACTTACCAGCGTGCATGCTTCTAGTAACCAATGGTACTGGTGGTGTTTTAGGCAACCATCATGGGGCATTTCATTAAGGTGATGTGGTGAATGCATATCAGGAATTGGGTTGATCGAAGATCCTCACACAACCAACTCTTGGGCTATAATTCCCTTACTTTCCTTCCTCATTCTTGATTCTTTAGTTGGCTTCTCGAATTTCCCTTGTGTTTCTAACTACCCAAAGTTTATAGTGAGAAGTATGTGTTGGTAATTTATAGAGGCTTTTGAATCAATGGTCATTCTCCATGTGAAAATCTATATGTCAGTTGTCCTCATATACTAATATATCTTCTCTAGATTATGTGTCATCTTATGAAGTAATTAGTTTAAATCTTTGTAAAATTTCCAAGTTGCCATGCTATTCTTCTAATTCTACTAACTAGTTTGCATCTAACTTCCATTCTTACTTATCTAAAACTTCTAATTTCTAAGCATGAATGTACATATTGCATGTTAAATATATTCCATGTACATTCATGCTTTTTAAATATTATTTTATGACAACTTATTGAACAATTCATCTTTAAGAGTGAGTTAACTATTGAAACATTTGCTTGCATTTCCATTATATAACAAGCAATATAATTCTACTTTTTTTTTTCCTTTTCTATTTCATTTTTTGCCTAATTATATTATTATTATCATTATATATGTTTTTTTTAATTATCATTCTATTTTCAAAATGCATACTCACAAAATTTCTTTGACAATTTTTTTTTTTATTGCCTTATTACTAATTTCGAGCATAGTTAGTGATTTTTCACAAACACCTTAAATTTAGGTGCCAAATTCCTAATCGCCAATTTATGGGGTCTCCCACTAGCTCATCTACTAACGAAAGGAGTGGTGCTAGATTGGTGTTGAGAGGTCCCCTGGTAGTGTGGATTTGCTATGCTTTGAAATTTGGTTTTTCGTCCAACAATAATGAGTTAAATATGAAGCACTAGTAAACACAATGAAGTTAGCAAAAGGAGTCAAAGTAAATAGGTTAGAGGTCTTTTCAAACTCTCAATTGGTTGTTCAACAAGTGGAGGGAGAGAGTATAGCAAAAGATAAAAGTATAGGAAAATATTTATAGGATGTGTGGGAGATAAAATCTAAGTTTGACTGGTGGGACATCATCAAAATTCCTAGGTCAAGGAACTATGCTACCAATAAGTTGTCAAAATCAGCATCTACTTGTTTGCTTAAAGTTAGGGAAGAGAGTATATATAGAGTACTTGCCTCCAAAAAGTATTAAAGTCAAAGTTGGAAAATGCTTAAAAGTACAGGTGACAGAGTTAGAGCCAAGCTAGATGGATCCTATCCTAACCTATTTGAAGGATGGGATGTTGCAAGAAGATAAAAAAGAAGCTCAAAGATTGATGCACCAAGCCATTAATTTTATAGTCATTGATGGAATGTTTATAAGAGAGGATTGAGTATCCCTTATTGTTTGACCTACACTCAAGGGACTATAACAATCATATAAAAGCAAGAGCTTTGTACATCAAAGCTCTCATACTTAGATTTTTTGGCCAACCATGAAGTAAGTCGCGAAGCAACTAGTACAAACTTGTGACCATTGCCAGATAAATGTGCCAATTGAAGAAGCCTTAAGCACATATCTTATTCCTTTGAGAAGTCCCTAGCCATTCATGCAGTGAGGTTTGGATATTTTGGGTTAGTTTCCTGAAACAACCAAGCAACACCAATACATCATTGTAGTAGTTGATTATTTTATGAAGTAGGTCATCAATAACGAAGAAAAGTATATCAACTTTTGTTGTGATATCAAGTTTTACAAGATTTGATGTTCCATATGCCTTGATTGTTGATAATGGTTAATAGTTTAATAACAACAATTTAGGGAATTTTGTGAAAGGCACCATATCAGGTTGTGCTACACATCTGTTGCTTATCCTCAAACTAATGGCTAACTAGAGGTAGTGAATAAAGTTATCTTAGATAACCTTAGGAAAAGGATAAACTAAGCTAAAAACAGATGAGTAGATGAGTTGTTGAATATACTTTAGTGATGTCGAACTACTCATAGGATCTCAACAAGGGAAACTTGATGGAATTATATATCCTATCAATATTGCATTAAAGATTTATTTCATGACATGTCTTGGAATTTATTTAGTTTATTGGGAGATCTTTTATTTATGAAATTTGTTTTATTTTTTTAGGCAATATTGTTAGGTTTTATCATTATTACTAAATTTTACCTATTAGCCCCTAAGGTTGTTAGGGGACTTCTATAAATACTCTTCATGAGACTCTTAGTCAGTTTAGCCAGTTATTTTAGAAAACCAAAGCTTAATTACTCACTTCTTTTGTCTACCAATCTTGTGATTGTTTGACAAAACTTTTGTTTTATTCAATTGTAAGTCATATCAATTGAATAACACAAACCCATTTTCATTTAATTCTTGATTGTGCGTAATACCAATTAGGTATTAAATTACTCTTTAGGAATTATTTGTGCATTATATCAAACAAGCCCTAAAGTTTCCAATTCAATCTAATCATAGTGTGTAACATCTAAGATCTAGTTGTTCATATCCTTTTATTCTTTAATCACAAGACTTAAACATAAAAACCCATAAAAAGCAAATATCTAAAAACCTAAAAATATCGAGTTTTATTTGTTACACAAAAACCTTAACGCTAAACAAAAGATATGGGTTCTTACTCATATCAAGGCTCCTTTCAAACTAGCTTTTGAGACTGAAGCAATTCTACCCATAGAGCTTAAAGTCCTAAGTACAAGAGTACAAGCCTATGACCCCTAAAATGATCAAATCGAACTCCACGCAAATCTAGACATCATCAATGAGGCAAAAGCATTAGCAAAGGTACACTCACCACATACCAGTAATGAGCTACTATGTACTATAACAAGTCAATGAAGCATAAGCATTTTCAAGTTTGTGACTTAGTGTGGAAGCTTAAAGCATCAAGGCCAAAAGAAAGCTACTAAGCTGTCGACCACTAGTCCTCTTACTCGCGTACAGCTCCGAGGCCTCCAATTCCTCACCTGAAGAATTCTCTCTCATCAACCTGCCAACGACGAGAAACCCTATGCAAAAGAAGGATGGCTAAATTCCTTAAGAGCTTTAGAAGGTTACACCCTATACAGTATTCTCCCTTTTTTGCCGAGTGATCCACCTTCCAATTGCCGAGAGATTCTTGCCAAGTGACAAAACATTCTCCTTCTCTCTAAGTACTTCTCTCTTAGCCTCCTTCCAACTCTCACAACATCCTTGTCCCATCTCAACCCCTTCGTTGCCGCAACATCATGACTCCTCTTGCCTATTATGTTTAGAGAATCTTTGTACGGAACCATTGTTGCACTACCACCAATCATCTTCATCTGACATTGTACTGTTTTTCCCTTTTTGTCTTTTGTACCTTTCACCCTTTTTCATATGTACAAGAAATCTTCTTTTTGTAATTTCTTTATTTGTAATATTGCCCTAGGGACTTACTATAAATAGTCCATTCTCCTTGTAAGCCGAAATCATCTTACTTGACTAATAAACATTGAATATTCTATTCTTACAAGACACCACTCTCCAAGTTCATTTTCACATACTTTTATCTAATCTTATTGAGTAGCTCAAAATTAGTGGCAAGTAGACCTTGACATTAACTTATGCATCATATCAAGTGAAGTTTCAAGTCGTGTTGTATTCGTTGGTGGATCATATCCTTCGAGCAGCTTTACGTCAGCTATTCTAGTCTGTCGTCGACTTACTCACTCACTCTTCTTCGATATTTCAAAGGACCATCAGTTTCTCACTTCTTATAATAAGTCCTAGTGATAACTAAGTTCCTAAGCATATCAAAAGCTAGGGCAAGTTGACCCTGAATTAGGAAGATCCAATAAGAGTTAAAGAGGTGATAGGAAATGGGAAAGCTTACAGGATGGAGAGACTCAATGGCTAGATTTTACCACATGCATGGAATGCTGATAACTTAAGGCCATATTTTAAGTAGGGATGCATGATCAATTTTTGTTTTAGTTTGTTATTTTTGCTTAAGTTTGTTTCAATATGGTTGGTTACCTTACAAGTTTGTTGTGTGATGAACTACTATTCAACATGACTTGGTACAAGATATTTCATGCTTATGTTTTATCTGTTCCATTTTACGCAATCAATGAAGCTTTGAATTGTGCAATCCTAACTTTTTTGTGATTGATTATCTTATCTAAGTAATATGGTTATAACTATATTTCAATTCAAGTCAATAGATTAGTTAAAGCCTAAAGCTAAAGGTGAATATTGTACCATTCCAACCTAAATTGGTTTGAATACATCCATGCCCATACTAGTATTAAAACTAATAGGTAGCTTATGTTTGCATAACGGCCATAAGCTTCATAACTTGGAAGCAAATGAAAACTCTAAGTCCTGTGATGGGTATGAACAACAACCTAATACAATTTAACCTTAACCAAAAGGGGACAAACTAGATATACTTTAAGTTCTAAAATAAATAAGAACAACAAGTTAATAAGATAACCCTGACCAAAAAATGAATAAGCTAGATGTGCTTTATGTACTAAGCTGAAAATGAACTACGAGCTCATATAGTAAATTTCGAGGATTGGATCTACTCTAATTTGACCAATAAAATTTGAGGGGTTAAAATGACCTGCATATAATTAGATCAATCCTAATCCTAATCTAATACAATCCAAATCGGAACATACCACAACATCATCAAGTAAAGTATGAAGCAAAAACTACATTAGACAAGTATTATGAACGAACTATACATTAGAATAGGTTAGCATCCTAACCTAAAAAAGAGTCTTTTAAGCATGAATAGAAGGAAACAAGGTTAATAATCATCAACAGGAGGATCGGATACTACAAGAGGTTCTACAACTAGAGGATGAGGACCACCATCTTGATCATTTGCTGGTGTCTCAACTTAGCCTTTGATCTCTTCTATTAGTGGATTGTCTATAGCATCAACGAGTCTTACTGCATTTAGCCACCACTGTAAGGTTCCTCCACAAAGTTAAGACATCTCATATCATAATCTAAATGGTGGATTAAGATCACTTGTCGTGCCATCCTAATTCCATCCAACATTTTCTCCTTCAACATGCTCATATACTCCTTATTGTATTGAACTTCTTAAAGAACCTGCTCATAGCTTACACCTTGAACCACGCTTTTTGCTTCTCTAATAGACATTAAGCTATTAAACTTCATTAGCATACCTCTTGTTGGCCTCATTTTGTAGCTTGAAGCATTCCTCAACTTTGTCAACAAGATTATCATTCTTTCGAATGCATTGAAGCTTAAATTCCTTATTCTTCAAAACTCTAGACTCCTTCTTGAGCTTGTCCTTCAAATCCTTAACCTCTCCTTCTAATTTTCATTTCTCACTATCCCACACCTTGATATAGGCTACAAATTCGATCTCCATCTTCGCCATATTATTCTTGGCTTGTTTAACCACGTAAAAGGTAATTACATTAGAGTAAGTTTAAAAGCAAATGCAATAAGGAAGAACTAAAATGCATACCCCCTTCTTCTCAATAATAAGTATGTCAATGATTGTCATGAGGTGCTAAGATGACTACATTAACAAAGAGGACAAATTATAAGAAAAATGTTAGCAATGCAATGGTGAAGATAGATGTGAAACTTACATCATAAAGCTTTGCAGCAACCAGCTCTTTCAACATAGATGAGAATTTGACATTTCTTACAAAACTTTTGGCATCCTGAGGGAGCCTAATGCCCTCCAGTAGTTAGACAGCAACTCGACCATTCCTAAAAGCTATGTCATCAATCTTGACCCGCCAACTTAGGAAAAACATATGTACATCCTATTCTTGGTGATTAAAGGCCAAGGAAAGCTAAGTCAAATCTCAATCCATTTAAAGGGGGCAGATGATCCAACACCAGCGTTAGCACCAACCCAACCTCCATCAACCTTTTTAGTTGGTTTCTCTATCCTCTTGTCCTTACCCTGATTTTTAGCAAGAACTTCCACAGTTGGTTACTTCCTTGGTGACTTAACCTTAGTGACCCAACTTCTTTTAGGCTTGGCGGTACCCTTCGTAGCCCGAATTTGCACTTCCTTGACATTTCTCTTGGTATGAGTGGGCTTCTCACCACCAGTATTACCACCAATGCTCTTTTTACTAGCCTAGCCCAACTTTAAGCTAGGGAAGAGGTCCTTAGAGTTTAGATTTTTTAGTAGCATTTCTACAAAAGAATGAATAAGTTACCTTAGAAAATAGAAACTAGATGTAATCTTACAAGAAGTTGTGTCGACTACGGGTAGGGAGAGCATTCATCCCCTTAAGTGGTTGTAAATAAGGTCTCCTCACAAGAAGCCCACCTTAGGTACAGCAATGCCTAAATGCATACCTTCTTGCTCGTCGATCATTGTAAATATATATACACCCCACTCTAGCTTGTCAACCATCATGCAAGTATCAACATTACTTAGTTGTTCATCAGCAACCACTTTCCTTCTACCACCAACCTCACCTCGTACACTACTTTCATTTTCTTCTACTCCTTTTTTCCTCAGCAAAGAAGTTGTCAACTCTTCCCATCTATCATTATATCTCTCCTTAATCTTTTTGGTGCCACTTTATCATTCCTTAATAAAACTTTAATGTTACTCGTTCTGAGAGACATGATCCAGTCTATAGGGCACTCTAACTCTTCAACCAACCATTTTCTATTCTGGTGGTGGATTGATGACTCCAACCTAAGCAAAATCCTCCTTTTAGGTCAAGCAAAAAATATAAAACCATCCCTCTACACATTTTATTGCCCAAAAAAAAAAAAAAAAAAAGTTTAAACAATAGAGGGGTAGCCTTAACCTTAAGTCTTTCATAGATTGCTCTAAAGGAAATCATGAGCCTATATGAGTTTAAAGTCAACATACTCGAACACAATCTATGATAATGAAAGAATGATAACTAGAATAGGGAAAAAAGAATGTGAAGGCTAACCTCAAAATATTTCTCAAAAAGCATGAACTACCTTTCCCTAACAGAGCAACACGCTCATAAACTTCAAGCCTTTCGACTTTCCAACTGTGGAGAATACACCTAAAGTAGTCACAAAGTTTATCAAACCCGTTACTAATTAGGGTACAGGGAACCGAATCTAGAGATAAGCCGTATTGAATTTTAGAGTACAAGTACTCCCTTTGAAGAGCATCCTCTCCATCATTTGGGTATTGAGCCAATCGGATTCTATCAATTCTTTTAAGTTGACAACATGCTCTCTCTCGTCATCACAAAGGTCTAAAAGAAATTCACATGAATTTTCTTCTTCTACCTTACCGAGTACAACTTGTTATAACAAAACTACTATTACCACATTCAAGCAAGAAATTATTTCCTTGTCCACCATGTAAAAAGAGTTTGAGTTTGAGGTAGTATTTGAAATTTTGTATTGATTTAACAAGAGTGCAACGAAATAGATGAATGACAAAGAGGAAGTGTAAACTTTGAAAGATTTTGCAGGGTTTGAAAGCCAAATGAAGGCTTTAGAGATGCAAAACTGAGAGAAAGTTAAGAGGGAAATCGCCGCGCCGCCCCTACCCCCTCAACGATCTTAAACGTTCTTAATGATAATATATATTATCTGATGCCCCTTATCAATTTCACATCTGACAGTGCGCAGATAATAACTGTCAGCGTAACACAAGTTACAATATATATTACTGCAAGCAATGGTTGGTACAAAGCTTATTGGACACACTCGATAAATTACTCAATCGCAAGCCACAAATTGATTAGCACTAAAAAAATAAACTAAGAACGGTAGAAATGAGATCAGGTACCATATGTGTGACTAAGAGCCTTGAAAATTGATTTTTAGCTCAGATAACGATAATCCCTCCATATGATTGAATGAATCAATAGATTTTCATCACCTAGCTTAGAACTTGCTTATGCTTAGTTTATAAGGCCTCACTTGTATTTAAGAGCTCACCCATAATGGAGTTTTACTCTCACCGTTGCACTGCATCATGTAGAGTTGGAGGGTAAGTGTGGTAGGAATTTTCCATCAATGGCCCATTGAGACATAATGTGGTCCTATAGGCCTTAACCTCCTTAAACTGCTTTAGATCTAAATGTTGAGGTTAGATTCTGTTTACATGGACCAAGTACTACCCATATCCTTAGATAAAGCTTTGAGTGAGTGAAAGAAGCTTAGAAGTACCTTGAATAGCTTAGGAATTAGTTACCATCACTTATGCTCTATATAATTAACTCATGTACTAAGAGCTTAACCACTAGGCATTCAAATCAAGAGAGGAATCACTCACTATCCCTACATTCTTAGGAATAAGGAAGTGGTTTAAAGCTCATTTCCTATGTGACAAATGTGTAAACTACAATCGGGAGGACAATTTCCAATCGCCACCCATAAATACAATTCAAAATGGACGGTACCTCCTCTCTTGGCCTCTTAACACTTTCATCATCTCATTCTTTTTTCAAATTTCCTTTTCTTTTATTTACTTAGCCATCGGAGTGGCAGTTGACCTAACACCTCCATAGCCTATTTTTCTCCTTCTTTTGCAAGCCAAAAGATATTCTCAAGCCCAATACATAAGTACACATTTTCGATTATCAACAAATATGATCCATCTCAGCGATATAATAATAACAATACCTATATGCCATCAAACCCATTTATTTCTTTCTTTCTTCATTTACTTTAGTCATCAAAGCTCTTATATCTTAAATACTAGCCTCTCAATAAGATGAATCGAGTCCAATTCACCCCTTCCTAATGTTGTATTATGATAGGTAGCAACCAAAAAGGAAAAAAAAACAAAAACATTTGCTTTAGTCTAAACATAATTTTTCTTTACTAATCAAGCTCAAGTAGCCTAGATTTTAGTAATAGAACAGCTCAAAAACCATAAGTCTACAACCGAAAAACCCTTAAGCAATAATTTATTGTTTAAAAGGAGCTCTTAAGTCGAAATTCAACTTTTGAAAGTGTCCCGGCAATCATATTCATGAATAATTTAAATAGGGTCATTAATTTATAAGTAAACCTGGAATCTAATTCAAGCTCCACAACTTTGATTCTATCAACAAGAATCTAAAATACCTTTTCTCCTTCTAGAGATGAGGAACCAATTATTCTATGTAGGTTTTCAAACATACCCATCAATTAATCATTTCTCAGCTTCTTTAGATGTTATACAAATCAATAAACATTTGTTATAAAAGTTAGTTACCAAAATATGTAATTAAAATTTTAGTTATCAAATTTTTACATTCAAAGTTTGAAACCGCTAAATAACATATTCAAACTTTTACTCACTGAATTTAGGTAAATTATATGGAAAGAAATCAATGTTTGAAAACAAATTCAAATAAAAAATTAACGTTTTAAAAAGATCAAATAAAAAATCAATATTTTATAAAAAAAAGTTCAAATAAAGGATTTCATGAACTCTTAATTTATAGCATCATTAGTTTAATGTGAGGTGGTCATTAAGTGCCAAGTGACATTTAAGTGACACCTGCATGGCATTTACATAACATTTTAATTGCAAATAAATAAGAACAATTTTAAAAAATAAAATTATTAAAAATTGAGAAAATAAAAAAATGAATTTGTAACAAACTTACTCATATCATTATAAATAATATATATTAAATATATAAATAATCTAATTAATTATAAACTAAAAAAATTGAAAAAATAAAAAAAAATATATATCCAACCATCTCTCAACCTTAAGGTGACCAAATCAATTATAAATGGCATGATAGATTACGACCCTCTTAAAGAAGTAAATCCTTTAACTCATCAAGCAATAGTGAGCAACCACTCATGATCCTTTAGTAGGTCATACAACCCACTTTTATCTCTTCCCTACCCCTTACTCCACTTCAAAACCACTCCACAACCTTGTGGTCAGGTGTATTTTTTTCAATCATTTTGTTATTTTTCTTTTTTATTTTTTAATTAATTATTTATTTATGTATAATTTATAGTATATAATTATATGATTAAGTTCATTACAATTTTTTTTTTGTACATTTATTTCTTTTAATTTTTGCAATCTTTTTCTGTTTTCTAATAATTTTTTTAAGGTGTTCTTATTTATTTGCAATTCAAATACTGTATATATATCATGCAAGCACCTCATCAACACCGCTTGGTACTTACCAACTACATCATTTTAAATTAATGGTATTATAACTAAAGGTTAATAAAATCTCTTGTATAAATTTATTTATAAAACGTTGATCCTTATTTGACATTTTCATAATATTAACCCTTTATTTAAATTTATCCCTAAATGTTAATCCCCTACCGTGTCATTTACCCCACCGAATTTATCGTTCACACCATCTTTAGAAACGCTGTGGCAAAAGCTAATTTATTAAAGAATACAAGCATATACATAAAAGGCGAAACAGTAATTCTAAGCAGCAAAAATTCCCTTCAATATAGCAATTAGTAACTCCGTTTCAAATTGACAAAATACCCAAAATCCAGGTGGTAATTACGACAATAAAGTTCAAGTACGAAATTTCAATTTTTTCCATGTCCGTAAGTGTAGTGATATTCTTACTGTGCTAAAAACTCATCAGGTGGTTTTGCATACTCTAAACTTGAGCCTTTCTCCTTAAAATACAAAGTTAAAGCAACAGGGTCGGCATATCTAGAAAAACCAACCCTTAGTCCTTAATGAAGTGTGTGCAATCTAGATACACGCTCGAAAGGCACTTCCAATATGACCTCAGGAAGTAAGTGACATCTGCAGAAAAATCAGAGAAATAGCCAGAATAATTGAAATGCATCATATCAGAGCATCAAAATTAATTTATCTTAACCAACTGGGCTTAAAGGCACATAAAATTTACTTCCCAGAAGAAAAAAGCGCGTGCATCAAAAGAACACACCAAATGCTTTACATTTAAAACACCTCATATTTCCCCCTCCCCATTTATGCTGCAAATATCTGCATGAGTTTTCCTTCACATGTACATCACTAATTCACTGAGATGCCCACTAAGAAACCAAGGAAAAAGATCTGCATTTATCTTTTGTCTCAAAGGAAGAAGTCTGTAACACACCATGTAACCTATTCATTTGAATGCGCAATGTTCTTGCTGCAATTTTGCACCTTGTTACTCGTTAGGAAACCGTTGGATATGACTCTCATAAGAGAAAACACATACTAATCTTCCCATGCACAGAATGCAAAATCAATAAACAATCCCAAGATAGATTGGTAACAAATACAGATTTGATGTTTTGCCTGCCTTCTTCAAACCATAGAATAAGCTATAGTATTGACTGATCAAGCTGTGTCCACTGTCCAACACTAACATTTGCTTCCATCATAGCATATGCAAAGCTTCATTGATCATCTAGGAGTTACACATCAATCAAACATACTTGTTACACTATAACCGTTATTGCTACCCTCCTCAACAAATAAAACATAAGGGCAGAAATCAGAAAATAGGGGTGGAAAACAGCTTTACGATGCTAATACGCCATACCATATTTCCTTACTCAACCATAAGGCTAGCCCATGGGTAAATCGCAGATATCCTAGGACTATAAAGGTCAGCTTCCATTAAAAATTTTCGAGCTACACGAGCTAAGTAAATAAGGAATTCCTGTTGCTAGTTTGTTAGATTATGTGCAAACTGGCATGAGAAAGCAGCCATGTCTTACTGACCACCATGCATCAGTTTGCAGTCTGCTGAGAATCAGTACTCAAGTGTTGGTCTCCAGACCTCAAGTTTTCATGTCCAGGAAGTTCCCCAAGTCTATCCTGCAAGTGTGTATGGAAAAAAATTGATATTATTTTCAAGCAACAAGCTATATATTAGAACTCTTTCATTTTCCATGTATACATGGGCACAATGTCAGGATCTCCTATATACAGTGTGCCAGTGTGCCATGCTATCATCTAATTAGAAGGGTCTATTCCAATGCATTTCTAGATTGACAGTAGATGGAAAGATAATATCAACAACAGCATAAAACTACTTGGAAAATTACAGCCAGGTTGAAATGCATTTTAGCACTTCTGATATGCCAACAAACTGAGACACAAGAGGATCTGCAACTCACCTTCAAAGATGTATTCTCAGCAAGAAGCTGCTCGTATTCACTTCTCATGCGGTTTACTTCAGCTCGTAGAGAAGCATTCTCTTCTTTCAAAGTTTCAGCACGGTGGGCAAGCTCATCACATTCAGCCTGGCTCAAAGTTTCAGCATGCTTAGATCTCCAATGATTGACATTATTGCAATACGGCTAACAATGATTAATTAATTGCAAAAAGTCAAACCTGTTTGCGCAGTCTGGATCGTCTTGCAGATTCTCTATTTGACTGCTTTCTTCTTTGCCGTTTCAGCTCTCTTTCATCCTACAAAAGAGACGTAGTGGAAATAAGAAATAATGGGAAAGAAACTAGGGTAAAACCTAAAAAGTGGTTTGCTACAAATCCCCATTATCTAAAAGCATCAGGCATGACTCTTTAATGAATATTCCTTAGAATGCAAATTTCTGTGAAATTCCCCTTTTTATAGTAAAACATGTATTAATGCACCCGACACACTAATATGCACAATTTCCTTCTGTATACACTAGTGCCAGTAAATTTATAAGGGTTGAAAAAGCAAGATATCCTAGCTTGCCTCAACCATCCATCACAATGTGATGCAGCTTTCATTGGTGCTCGACGTCTTTAAAACCCTTCAAATCCATCCATCCTCTACCTAGTGCAGTAGGGCAACAACATTATGGAGAAATCTTGTTTTATATTAAGGACAGCTGCAGTGTCTAGTTTCTAAGAAAGCCAAAGGGACAGTAATTACTACAAAAGATAAACACACAAGCAATTCCTGCAGTCTGTTGATTTCAGATTGTTGGACAACATGGCACAGTAGGCAATCATCAGCAACCAGAATATGAGTAAAATTTATCAATCAATTAACTACCATGATATTTTGCTGTTCGATATTTGTCTGACGCACAAAAATGACGAATGAAGAGCATCAAAATTTTAAAGCAACCTGTAACCACATCTGAGACTGGACATTGTCTCTTGGCCCTCCGGGGACCACTCCAGTAACAGGAGCAGAGGCAACCTTCCCACGCATTGCAGGGATAGCAGATGGTGCTGCAGTACTCCAATAGTCCATTCCAATGTTTAAATTTGTCGCAGGTCCTGGAACAGCTCCAGGGGCACCAGTAGCAATCGGTACAATAGCCATTGATTGGTTCACCATTGCGTGAGGTGTACCTGATCCTCCATTCTGAGGTCCATGAACCAAATTGCCATTTTGCGATGCTTCTGTGATTGTTAAATATATCTATGAATACATACATATCGAGCAAAATAGTTAAATGTGATGGAAGACGAAGTTTATGATTCTAACCTTCCATTGCATCTTGTCTACTTCCAGTTTTCATTTGTGATTCCTGAAAAAATCCAGAAGCTTCACATCAACTCTATGATCATCACAAAAGTCAACTGCAAAACAGAAGAAGGCATAAAAAGCTCCCAGAAGAAGACCCTGCAACTTTAACAACTACATAAGCAAGAGGTTGATTATTGTCATCATGGCTGGAGCTCAAAATCCTAAAACACACAAAATTTATTAAAATATTTCTATTTGAGAAGAATAGAATTATAGAACCTCACAACATCTTGATAACAACTAAGCACATAATCAGAAATAAGTAAGAAACAAGAGACACGTATGCTAATTTGAATTTCTTTCTATCTTTTTGTAATAGAAATTAATGAATCCAAAAATGCTCAAAGACTGCAACATGACAACTAATTGACAACAGAAACTGAATATATTTTGGAAAAACATTCCCCAGAAACACAATGATCTCCCACCCACTCTCAGAAGGCAACCAACATAATCTCATTTGTCCTCTGTACCTACACCCACAAAATTCACTCCATGATCTAAAACACAAGCATTTTAAGAATTTCTGATTTTCTGAATCTCAGCACTCCATAGCTTCTCCTAAACTTCACCACTTGGTCTCTTTCTACATGATAGTTTGACTCTCTGATTTTAACATCTTTAAAACATAAAATTGCATGTCGAGCAACTCCAAAAAATCCAGGGGTAAGAAGAAGCAATAGTAGTTGAAATTAAGAAATGTGAACCAAAAACAAAGCGCAAGAACATAAAATTGCCAGTTCCTATTAATCAAACACCAGCATTATCTTTTCTGGATAAAGTACTGTAGGTGTTACTTTTAAAGGCCAAACACCAAGTTCAGCCAGAAAGAAGTACATGCATGAACCCAAAAAATTTTAGAAATGTCAGGGGTCTCACATTCTGGGAATTGTCATCACTTCCATCGCTCGTACCTTCACTTCCACTCTCAGCACTGCATATCAGTTTTTACTCCGAATAAGCAAAAGAGCTGACAACAACATGATTTAAGGATAATGACATCTCAGCAACCTCAATCAAATTGACACTCCAAAAAGGTATCTAGACCAGTTATAGTAGCAGAAACAGTGGTTGAGACAGCAGCAAGTTATATGTGAAATACTATGCACACCAGTTTTTGAAACAAATGTAAGCCACAACAACCTGACAAAGTGACAATCTACCTTTTGGAATAGCCTCCATTAGCAGACGTCCCAGATGTTTTATTCTCGTTATTCCTCCCAGTAATGACATTTAAACTGCCCAAGCTTCCTTTCGACCTTTTAATAGGCAATTTCTCTTTCACATCGGTTGGTTTCCCATCATTTTCCATGCCAACAGGTGTGCCTCCCTATATATAAGCCCAGCAAACATATGTAAGAAATATATATATCTTAAAAGAAAAATAATACAAGAAAAATTTTGCAGGATCATGAGCCAACCTCAGCAATCCCATTTGGAGAAGGCATGGCAAATGGACTAAAAGGATACGATCCCTGTTTGTGTTTCCATGTTAGTGAAATCCCAGGAAAAGACAGAAGAGCAAATTACAAGTAAAGATGGAGGATTAGAAGCACACCGAAGGAATTGTTGGATGAGCATATATACCACCATGGGGATACATTGCAACATAAGGATGAGGTGGAGTACCATATGGAGGCATAATATGCTGCAACATCGATATAATGCATATATCAGCAGACACATCAGTATAAACTAGAGCAAAGTACTTAACCAAGAACCAAAGCTAAAAAAAAAAGGTTACACAAAGAGAAAACATAGGTTTTACAGATCCACGGATATTGCAGACTACAAGTACCATATATACTGGAAAAGAAAATAAAAGTGAAAGGAAATAAACAAAATGGGTATCAGGCGGACAGGTTATGTGCCCAGTGGAGACAGGATATGTGCCCACATAAGTTCCACATTCCTTCCCATTATTTCTATTAATGTGCAATGTACTTATGCCCAGAAGTAGATGATATTCACAACCATAACTGCTAAAGTGTGATGAGCAATTCAACAATGTAACATGGATTGCAACAATGAAAGTGAACAATTAACATGACATGATAACAAAGCATACGATAATCTCAAGTGGCAAAAGTTATTGGTGAGATTCCAAGAACATATCAATAATAAAATTAGACAATGATATAACTACATGACAACTTCCTAGATTATCACAAAAATTTTCCACATTCATCTACAGTTGATAAGACATCAGAAAAATCACTTCATCGTAAGCCAAGATATTTCCAAGATCCTTCCCTTAGCATGGACATGCCAAGCTGCCAAGACGATTTATCACTTGCATGCCTTTTTATTATTAGCTCTTCTTCTTCAGAAACAAAGGGCTGCAACCATAATGGCACTGACTGTCCCAAGCATATGAATCACATAACTAGAACATGCACCAAGTATGGTTGCCAGATTTTCAAAAGAACTTTCCATCAGCATTGACATACCAAATATTGTTCTAAACGTAAATAGTTATAAAAGAAGAAAGGGGCAGATGCCTTGGTAAGTGGATATTCTGATGGCTAAATGGAAGAAGACTTTTCTGCAACCTAGAAAAAAATTGTGGGGACACCACTACCAAAAGTGACAAGACAACCAGCCACAACTATAGAGGAAGGAGCACATGGTAGAAGGGGGATGGATGTTTCCAAAAAAATTTTTCATAGGCTCTTAACTTCAAATATACTCATATTCTGTAGATATCCAACTTCAAACAACATGTCAAACTAGTCTAGCATCAATTGAGATGATATGACAACTAGGTTGAACAATTTGGAAATGGACTTGTCCAGAACAGGAAGATGAAGCCACATGAACTCCACTAAATCATAGCATGCTGATAAGAGCTGCCTCTATCAAGTTATAAACTCCACTAAATCATAGCATGCTGATAAGAGCTACCTCTATCAAGTTCTTACGCTTAGTGACCCCAGACATTTATCAAAGTCACGCTAGATTTATGTTGCTTTTAGATCATCCACAAAGTTTCATTAGATGTTCTTGAACATGCCCTCTACCTGTAGAGGGAAAGCTCATCCATCATAACAATAAATGCCGTTACTTTAAGCTAAAACTGATGGAAATTATTTCAGGTGCTTTCAATTATCAACAAGATAAAAGGTTTGAACCCCAGGACTTCAATGATGCTTTATCTAGCACCATATCCAGTAGGAATCTTTGCTTTCTACATTTCAATACAAAAACGGCTGAAGATGGATCCAAAATCAGACAAGCTAAAAAAATCACCAAGTATCATAAAAAATTACCTGGACTCCCCACATATATGGAGGGGCTTGGGGACTCGAAGCCAAAAACCCATGTGGAGGAATAGGAGAATATGCCTATCAAAGGACCAACAATTTAATAACTACAGATATACATGACACATAGAAAACTCTAAGAAAGCAATTCAAATTCAGATACCAACCTGAAACCCTGACCACTCTGGGTTAACAGTGCCAGTGCTGGTAGTTGACGGTTGCTCCTAAATACCATAACAAGCAACGTGAATTTAGAAACTTTCACCAGGATAAGTGCAACAAACCTACAAATATACATTTCACTGGATGAGTTTGCAAGACCACCTGTGTCGTAGAAGGTGTTGCTTTTGTTTCTTTCTCCTTTGCAGGTTTATCCGTCTCGCTACTACCCATATTCAGTACTGAAGTCCACTAACGGTCCCCCAAGCCAAAATTCACATAACTGCATGAATGAAACTATGTCACGAACCAAGCCTTGCTAGTATCGTAAGGGGGAAAAAAGGAATGGCAAAAGTATAAAGCTAGACAGGGTTTCGAACTTGGCCTGATTAATAAAGTCATCATACGAAACTCTGTGCTTAAAGTGGGGGGGGAAGAAGAAAAGAAAGAAAGAAAGAAAGAAAAAAGATGGACAAAAAAAGAACCTCTATATAGAAATATCACTGTTATCCACATCCAATATTTAAATTATCTAGCAGTTCCTTCCATCAAATCCAATGACTGTATGAACAAAAACAAATTACAAGCAAGGCATTGCTAGAATCTCAAAAGAAAGATAAAAAAATTTAAAGCTAGAAAGGGAACCATAGGCTTTCAACATAGTGATGAAGGCCAAACTCTCATCAGAAACTGGATAAGAGCCAGGGAACAAAACTCACTAATCAGCAACTAACAGTCACAGCTCTACTTAATGAATGCATGGGTTCATTAGGCTGGTAGCCAGGCCACATACAGCCATGCCCCTTCAACTAAAACATGAAGAACAATGCTAGAAAGAGTTTTGTCGGGGGAGGCACCCCTAGCTCAACCAACTGCCTCTAAGCATACGAATTAAGACCCATGCATCATCTAAGCCCAACTTAAATTACATAACAAAACCAATGAACACCCTGTAGCATAGCACTTTTATGAATTCAGTAGAAACTCTCTAATCAATTAGCACCGAAATCCATGGATATCAGAAGTTTCACTGATTATTAATTTCTTAATCTCTTCTATGTCAGACAATGGGTTGCATATAAACACAAATGCAAAAGACAGTAGCTAAAACACAACACAAAAATATGCAAAGTAAACACAACATTAAAATAAATAAACGACATTGATGGAACGTGTGTAGCTATGCCAGCTGCCTCCAGTACATGAATTATCTCCCATGCATCGTCCAAGTCCAACTTGGACCGCAGCACCAATAAACAAACTTGTGGGACAAAATTCAAATCTTCATGCATGAAGAATACAAACAATAAGCTTTCAGAACCACATAGCTCTAAGCTGATCCGGTTGCAATAGCACTTAATCGTCCACCACCACTAAGCAAAACCCATTAATTCCATCTAAAAATTCATTACAAATTCTCTAATCATTCAGCTCCAAGAACTCCATTGATATCCAAACTTTAATTATTCTGAATCTTTTCTGCATTCCGACATTTGATCAACCAACACATTAAATTTCATATAATCACAACTACATGCACAATAACAGAAAAAAAAAAAAACACACACACACACACACACACAAAATTCAACCCAATATAAGAATAAAAATCAAAACTTTCACGTAGTGACAGAACTGTAACACAACCTAATACGTTAAAATTCACTAACCAGAGCCAATCCACGTAAGATTCAAGTATGATCGCGAAGATATTAATGAGAGAAAAGGCGGAAGACTTCCGGTGGAGAATGAGGAGTGGAGTGAAGTAATTTTGGGGAAATTTTGGAAATTAGGGCTTGGATTTGACGGAATTCAACAGGAATTGAAAACAGAGAGGGAGAGAGAGGGAAATCAAAGAGGAATTAGGGTTTGTGTCGTGTTGTGTGTCTCAGTATTTGGGGGTTCACGGAGGGATCCTGTGGGTGGTAGTCGTACCCCATCGTTGTCCTTGATAGATTTCCCATTTTGCTCCTGGTAAATGCAGTAATTTGCGTTCCCGTCCTTGGACCTTTCTTGGGCCACTGACTAATTGACATATAACCCAAGGAAAGGCCTTAAAAGTAAAATAATATATATGTCTATATATATATAGTATATATAGAGAAACTTTTAGGGTTAATTTCTATTTTGATTGGATTAGTCTAACTCTTGATCACAACATTAATTTAATATTATTAGATTTGAATGGTTCAAAATAAAAGTAACTCAATAATCCAAATCTAATGAACATTAAATGAAAAATAAAATAAAATACTAGATTGATTCCCTAAAAAATATAGATAAGATTGTAAAAAATCCATATATATAAATATATCTTTTAAGGAAAAATTGCAAATGACCCCTAAACCTAGATTTAGGTATGGATTTACCCTTTAACTTTTAAATATTGCAAAACACCCACTTAAACTTTGATAAATTACAACATCAACAATATTTCCATTTTTTTAAAGTTTAATGGTAATTAAAATATACTTTGATAAGTTTAGAGATATTTCTACTCTAATATTAAAAAGTTTACAATGGTAAATATAGCCTATGGGAGTTTTGTTAATTCATCAAAGTTTTAAAGACTCATTTGTAGCGTTTAAAAGTTTATAAAATAAATTGACACCTAAACCAAAGTTTTGGATTCGTTTGTATTTTTCCCTATCTTTAAAATTAAAGAAAATGCCCATCATATTGTAAATTTAATTAGATAAATACCCCATATTTAGTGCTTCAACAATGTCAACTAAATAATTTTAAAGCAATATTTTTCTTTTATCATTTTAAAGTAATTATTGAAAATGATGAAAGTTCACCAGAAGAATAATTTTACTTAAACATAAAATATATCTTTTGAGTCTATTTGGTACATTTTTTCCTCATCTTTTTGGTGTCTTTTTATAACTTACTAAAAACATACAATTGGCAACAATAAGAAATGGAAATATAATTACACATATATCCCTATTTTAAAAATTAAATACTTAACAAATTCTGATAAATTTAAATTTATTTATCATTTACTTTATTTATTTTATTCATATATCAATTCAAATATTCTTTTCCTATGCATAAAATATGTATTTTTCAAATTTTTTTCTCTTAAATGTACATAAATTTTGACTTCATAATTCCTTTACTCCAATGACCATCTTGATTATAATTATATACTAGAAATAAATAAAATATTGATAAACTAATTTTTCAAACGTTAAATTTTAAATAAATAGATATATGATAAAATAATTTCAATATATGCCAACTGACTTTAAAAAAAATTATATAATTATAAATTATATAAAATAAATTATCAAAATATAATTATTATGTTACATATTGAAGTCAACATATTACTATTTGTACTAATGTCATATCTTCAAGATGTGACGTACTATGTCACATTGGTATTTTGGTAATATTTTTTTATCTAATTTGTATTTGTATAATACATATATTAATTTTAATAATAAACATGCAATTCTCTCAATATAAATAACATAAAAAAAAAAAGATTGTAAGACCCTAGTTTTTTACCAATGATCGAAGACCTGGAATTGTGGCACTTTCTCAATACACATAAAAAAAATATAACTTAGGAAGCAAGAAAATAAAGTGGTTATGAGAAGTATGAGTCACATATACTATTACATAAAGTAATCATACTTGCTCAGAATCAGTAAATTTAGGATTTCGAAAATTATTCTTGGAATCAAATGAATTTTTTATATAAGGTCACAAATGTTAAAAGAAGCATTGTAATAAGGTTTATTTTATAAAATAAAGTAGGCAAAATATTGAATTTAATAAAATCGTAGTTTTACTTAGCAACAAATATTTTTAACATAAACTCAAAAATGTGAGATCGAATCGTAGGGATATTTTAAAAGATAAAATTACTTAACCTATAGTAATAATAATTTAGAGCAAATTGGGATTAAATAGCTAATATAAGTATCACATATATAAGTGTATACTTGAAATTTAGAAATAGTAATATATTATATATAAACATAACTAAATTAGTGTTGTTAAATTAGTGTTGTAATTAAGTTAAATAAATTAAAAACATGAAGGACAGCTCGAGAAATGAATTGAGATTTAAAACAAGCACGGCAAGCATATATTAAAGCTAGTGTATGGATAAGCGCAATATTAAGACACATATTAACTTAATAAAAGATGATAAAATGACATTTATCACTTCCAAAGTTCCCCAATTGATGAAGAGCTTAAAATAAATTCTTAGGAGTAGTTCTTTTGCCAAGTTTAATGAATCTGGAATTTAAGAAAATTTGGAGAAGCCTCAAAAGTGGAAGAGAAAAATTAAACAAAGATTAAAAGGAAATATGGCGTTAAGCTAGTTTCATAGAGTCTAAGCATCAAGAGATGACTTAACATGTAACCATTATTAGACCCAAGCAGAGCACCACTTGAATGGTGGTTTCAACAACCCCTCTCAATTGGACAGTGGCTGAAAGTCGGTGTAATGGTGCATGTCTAATTTCTCTAAATCTTTTACTAAAATTCTAAAAATAACGAATGTTATCTAAAAATTATGAAACTTAGTTTACCTAAGTATTTCTTCATTTTAAATCCAAATATCAAATCAAATTTTTGAGATTCAAAGTCGAAATATGGGTTCCTTAAGAAATGGAACCTAATAACGAATTTTATATTAAATTTTAAAAGATAATAAATTATGTAGTTTCTACTCCAATTTTTATATAAAGTTCCTAAAAAGGCCTACTTTAATGTTATATAAAGATTTTTGAAAAACCATGAACTTAAATTTTGAGTAATTTTAGTTTAACGTGAAAGTAATGAGCTGAAAATGTATAAAAGTAATATTTCCTTAAGTAATTTAATTTGTATGTGTTATATTCTAATTGTGATTGAGTTTTGGAGTATTAGACTGGTCTAAAGAAGTATGTAAACAAGGGAGTTGCCGTTGAAGTCAAATGATTTAATGATTTAGGAAGTGTTTCTATGCAGGTCAAAATGTAAGTTAGAATGTAAGCCATAACATTAAACAAATGAAAATATGAAATAACTTGATATTCAAAAACTAAGTAAGAAATTGACACAAGGGGGTTGACCGATGATTGATGTGCACGAGTTCTTTTAAGACATTTTCTTATAACTTATATGTACATATGGTTATGTAGATAACCTAGGTTATGTGCTGATAATAATAACATAATTGAATATCATATAAGTGATATACTAAAATCTCTTACTTTGGCACCAAAGTGATGTAGTAAAGGTGTTGAATATAGTAATATTTATTAAGTGGTCAAGATGGTTAGAAATTGTGACAAAAAATATGGAAAATCTTATGTGAAGAAAGTAAGTTAGAAACTGAGTCAGAGAGTATACTAGACCAAAGTTGTTTTATAAAGAATAACTCTAAAACCTAAACCTCAAGGATAAGTAAGTTAGTAATCTCACTTATATTCAACATACAATTGATTTGGATATCGTGCATGCTGTATTTAGGTGATATGGCCAAGGATGAGCCTAGGGATCAAGAGTAAGAGTTGTGGAATTTGCTGAATGGCTTAGGTAAGTGGACATTGTGTGCTAGAGTCGTTTTTATCTACTTATAACGGATCTAGTTATGATTGAATTGGCATATCTTGTGTGTCTGAATGAGACAAGTTAATTGATGAGTTATGTAATAACTTCTAAACTCTTTTATATACGTTATTGGATGAATTACGCTTAGTCATTGATTGTGATGACTTTAGTTGTGCTATTACTTAATATAATTGATGAAGTGGATCTGTATTTAACAAGGACAAAAAACTAGGTATTCACTACTAACCCCTTTCCTAAGGTGTTCACTTAAGTGAACTCAATATTGAGGTTGTACAAATGGAAACATAAGAGAAATAAAGTAAAGGTTTAGCTAATAAATTAATGAATAGGCTTGCTTATGTTGTTTGATAGTTGCTTAATCTTTATTGGTATGTGATCGATGCAATCATGGTATGATACGAAAAGGACTTATGAGTCAATTTCCCTAAAACTAAACTTTTACTTCGTTAAGCTTTATTTTGAAAACTAAAGTTTTATTAAGCAAATAATCTAGTTTCTGGAAGCTTAGTTCTATAAGACAAACATCTTAGCTTACAAAGATTAGTTTTTAAGCATGCAAAATTATATAGCCCAAGCTAGGTTAAGTTTGTTAAACTCTTTTCTAAGTTCCTGAATTAGATAATTCAGATATCTAGCAACCTTAACTACCCGGATGTCTAAGTTAAGGCTGGGGCTAGGCTAGGATATGGGTACCAATGCATTTCACTTACATTAGAAGGGTATGCGTTTGCTGCATTTGCATTACTTAGTTAGACTAAAGTATATTCTGACCGACTTGGTGAATTGCTTAAGTATTTATGATATGATTTTGCTTATATCGTTATATGTCTATCTACTCTCGATTTAGCTTACAACAAGTAATCTTATCCTTAGGTTATGAATGAGTTAAGTAGAATCTCACCCTATAGAAGCAAAAAAGACTAAAGAAAACTAAGTAACAGTAATTTTGCTTAAGAGGTAAATGATTGCAAATTTGGACTGAAATTCTATGAAGAATCTCTTCTGGGAGATTATTTGATTACTATGCGAATGCTTCAACATAGAGTATATAGATATATTTTATAGACTTTTAGATGAAGCTATGTATTCTAAAAAGATTGTACGGTTGTGATAGTCTAAGTCTGGCTCATTCATGTAAAAGATTTCCATTGAAGTTTATTATATTTATAAAAGAGATTTAGAATCAAGTTTTTATCAAGCCATATGATAGGTGAATTTCAAGTTTCGTCTTATCCCTAACTCAAGGATGGCAGTAACGAACCGTCTTTAAATATCAAAATTATAAAAAAAAATTAAGCAAACACATAAAAGGTAAGGTGTTACAAAGACAATCCAAATAAAATATCTATTTATTTATTTATTATTTAAGCACGAAAGGAGTAGATTTGGTGCCTTTTCTTGAGTTCTTTGAAAGTACACCATAAAACATTTTTTAAAAAAGAACTTTTAAAATATATTAAATTAAAATTTAGCTCAGTAGTATCAAGGATAAGATAGTACTTCTTAAATCTCTCCATTTTTCTCTCTCATTTACACCACATTTAAAACCTTGCATCTTTTTATTCCCATGTATTTTTTTTTTTTTCAAATCCATTTTTTTGTCTCATTTACACCATATTTTTTAATATCTTTAGTTAATTGATAAATTAATTTTCTTTTTTCTTATTCTCTTATTCATCAATTATATTTGTTTATATGTCATTATTACATTTCTACTATAATAGGGAAAATTACAACAGAAGAGATTAACATTTGAAGGTAAGTTCAATTAAGGGATCGACGTTGTGAAAAATTCAAATAAGAGATTAACATTTCGAAAAGTGGGATTAAGAGATAAAAAAAAGGATTTATAATAGCTAATTCATAAAATGTTTGAACCACTTTATGAAACGTTAATCCCTTATTTAAATATTTTAAAACTTCAATCTTTTATTTGAACCGTTTTGTGAAACGTTAACTCTTTATTTAAACTTTTGAAAACATTGATTCCCTATTTAAACTTACCCCTAAATATTAATCCCCCTTCGTTGCAATTCTTTTTACAATAATATTGGTTACTTTATGCATATATGTCTATAAATGTGTGTAACAAGAAAAGAGGAATTGATGTCTTTTCTTAAGTTCCTTCAAATGCTCCTAAAATATTTTTTAAAAAATTGTTAAAGCATACTGCTTAAAATTTAACTTAATAATGTTGAGAGTAAAATGGAAAATTCTTAAATCTCTCTATTTCCTTCTCTTATTTATACTACATTTAACTTTCATAGATTGTATATATTATTTTTCTTCTCTTTCTATTTATCATTTATCTATATCTTATCTTCAATTGTAATGCTAATTGAAAAAACATGTGTAAGTTATTTGCATTTTCTCCTAAAAGTAAAGAAAATATAGATGAATATTGAATTAGATATGACTTACTAATTTAATAAACAAACCACAACATTGAAATATGATAACTGATATGATTTATGTTTATAGGAATCAAACTCAATAAGCTCGATAAATATGCAACAAGTGAACAACAATAATCTCGATTAATAGGAACCTTTCTAGACTAAAAACTAAGGAATAACTAAAACCCACTTAACAATAGAAGATGAAAACATGAAGTGAAATTAAAATTTTGCATTTATCATAAAAATACAAGGCCAAAAGATATTCACCTTACTTTTAGAGACAGTAACAAATTTGAGACGCTAAAAGATATGGGTTTTTCCTCACTTCTTTACGGTTCATCAATTATTTATTTTCTTCATAATATCCTAACTATAACTTCCCAATTGATTAATTAATCTAATTTTTAATTATAAACTCATAAATTCAATTGCTTGTCATATTTTTTAATATAATAGAAGGGTATATCATTGGAAATCTTCCATGACTTTAGATAAGATCAAAGAGAGACAGAGATGAAAGAAATGGAATAAAATGTTTTAAAAGTTCCTTACCTTACATGAATAGAAGCTATCACCTTTAAGCTTTACTGATGAATGAAATACTCTAAAATTAATAAGTCATTTGATAAATTAAAAACAAAATTTCAAATGTCGTATAAGAGAGAATTCCAAATTTTAAGGCCAAATTTTCAAAAATGATTATTTTACCCTTATTCCCGATTTCAAAAAGAGATGTTCAAATTTAGGTTTAGACAATCAAACCAATGTTTTAAAGTGTTTATAAGCTTAAATGAAGTTTAACACAAAGTTTAGATAAATCATGTAGAACCTAAAATAAAGAGAAAAAGAATAATAAGTGCCATATAAGCTAAGCACATGGATGTTATTGGTAAAAATAAGCGAAGGCAATTTGTGCATAAGAATAGTCCATAATCCCCAGGTATATAAGGCCCCATGTCACTTTCTAAAACCCTTTTTCCACTCCTTTCCTACACATACAACCTTTTCATCTAAAGTTTTGCCTAAACCATAAAGTAAGGAAGAGAAAACATTGAGGATTAGCGAGATTGGGTTAGAGAGAACTAAGGTAAGTGTTTCAAACACTATTTTTATTAAAAAGTTTCAATGGAAATCTACTAAAATTCGTTTTCTAGCAAGGGTAGCAAAGAAAAACAAAATTGTGAGGATTAACAAGAGTTTTATAGCAAATCCTTGGTAATGCAAGAGAGATCAAAGTTGGAGAATTCAAGGTAAAGGTTGGGGATCGTTTTCTTATGAGTTTTAGGTTGAATTTTGTTAGAAATTCGTTTTCTCTTTGTAGGATAGAAGGTAAAAAAAATTAAGGGCAGTTTTACAAGTGTCTTACAATGCGCTTTCAGTGGTGGAAGCACCAATTTCAAATTTCTTAAGATAAGACTTCTTGTTAGTTCATGTGTTGTTGTTTTTTGAGTTTTGTCGATGAGTTTAGCGAAAGTTTGATCTGGTTTCTAGCCTTAGAAAAGTATTTTGATGTTGTTTAGAATGGTATATAGTTGAGTTGTCGTCGAGTCATCATTTCGAGAGAGGTGGTTTTTGAAATGGTGGAAATAAGATTGTTTGTAGGGGATGAAATGTCATTGCAATTTGTAGAATTCTGCAGATTGTAGTTAGCATTCGAGCACCATCCCCCATAGCATCCAAACGCTAAGGGCAATTCTGCACCCTTTTTCGACCATGACATCTAGATGCCAGTTGAACTAACATTCGGATGCCATGATCCTTGATACGTGTAGCGACGTTTCTTTGAGTTCCTAAGTGTTTTTCAGGCATGTTTTCTTCTCTTAAAACCTTTCTAAACATGAATCTACACTTAAAACATTTTATAAATCAAACTAACTTCTTAGTGATCTTAAATTCCTTACGTAGTTCCTATGTACTTGTGAGATGGTTGAGTTGCCATGTTAGAGAATGTTGTTAAATTAGTTCAGATACTAAGTGAGTGCATTGACTCTTATATGTATAGGTTGTAAGGTGCTTGTTTCGGATTTTGAGCAAACACTTCAATCAGGTACCGGGTTTGTATATTGCTTATGTGTGTATAGGCTTAATAATGGTATAAATGAGCCTAACATATATTTTGCCTAAATAATTGGTGTTGTGTATGCTTAGTTGGGCCCAAGAGACTAAGAGGACCAAACCTTAGGTTGGCACTCCGATGATCTTAGTGCAATGGTGTCCTAATTGGAGTTTCACTTTGAAATGATCTGAATAAATTAGGAGTTCCTTGGTTCCTAGGGTATTAAAGAGAACCTAATACTGATACTTATATGTATATTATATATTGTGTGCTGGGGTCATGAGTTATTTCATGTTCTGGGATGTTGGACTATATTGCATAACAGATCTAATTAAAATAACAAATTGTAGTTGTTGTACATAGATAATTGAATAAACTAACGTGTATATTTGTACATTAATTGTTTGTTCATGTGTATGTAGTTTTACCTTATACTACGCTACTACTTACCCTATACTAAGCTACTACTCACCCTACTATAGACCCTTTGTTTTTAGATGCAAGAATAAGTCTTGGTGACTGTAAGGATTACTATAACGAGTATTCATACTATAGTAAGTATTGACACTATAGCAAGTATTGATACTTTGGTAAAGATGTTGATTATTATGGCTATTACTTTGACTTTGGAGATAGCTCAGTATAACTGTTATAGGATTGAGAAATTTTGTTAGACTATGTTGTCAAAAGTTGTTAGACTTTGTTATGTTTTTTTGTTTTGTTACTCAGGTCATGAGAAGTTGCATGAGACTTCTCTAGTTGGTTTTATTCTTATGTTATTAGTTCAATTTGAGGAAAGTGAGACTTAAGTTGAAAATATGTTTTCTAAACAGATTATGTTGAACCGAGTTTAAGTGTGCTTCTTTTCAATAAAGTAATTTAGAAGTTGATCTTTATGTATTTATTGGTGAATTGAGGATGTTTATGACATCCTAAAAATGTTGTATTGAAGTTATTACAGGTGTTTGGTGATTAATGAAATATGTGGCAATGTTAGCAAATTGAATATAGATGTCCGATATATTAATAGATCTTAGGGACATGAGGTAAGATTTAATTTTTCAGGTTCTAAGGCATTACAAATCAAAACCCTAAGTAGGTTATTAGGGCTACCTTTGAGAAAAGTTAATATGAGAGGAAAAAAAAAAAGGTAGGGACCACAACATCCACTCAAGGTGTTTGCCAATAACCCCTTTATATTTAGTGTTCCACCATCCCTAGGTTTTCTAAAACCCTCTTAACATCTTCAAACATATCCTAAGGTGAAAACTAAAAAATCTTTATGAACTTTTACCCATTTTAGCTCAAGACTTTAGTTTTTCTTAAGCTTACTTACTACTATAGTTTGTTTACCTTGTTTTACTTTAGGAATTGTTGAGTTCTCTCCTTAATTGTTTTGATAATAATAAAACAGGTTAAGTGCTTTAAGAAGTGTGTTAAGTATGTAAGAAAAGTAAAATTAAGTTCAACTATAAAAATAACTGAAGTCAACAGAATGTAAGTGTAAACCCTATAAATTTTAAAGCCTAAGCAGAATTCAAAACCTTGTTATCCTTGGATATTCTCTGGAGTCGACAACTACTCTAAACTTTAACAAAAAATTTAAGGCTTAAGTTTCCTAAGGTTAATACAAAAAGTAAACACCCTATATACGATAAAACCTAAAATTGTACGCATTGAACTTAAATTACTTATATGAGTAAATACAATTAGAGGCCTTAAAATTTCATAAGAATGATATAAGATTATAATTTTAAGATGTAAGAAGCTCTACATAATACCTACATAACTTGAAGCACAAGCCCAAAGAAAATTTGAATTAATGATTGTGTATTTTACTTTGTCCTTCCTTCCCTCTCATGTCAACCATTATTTTCTTTTTATTATCTCACTTTTGTTCTCTCCCCCTTCTATATAAGTACCTTCACGTGCATTAAGATCTACAGTATAACATTCTTCATTCCTCTTCTTTTTATACTCATTAACCACTGTTGTAACTAAGCGTTTAAGGTACTACACTTACAAGTGGAATTTTTCTTTATTGCATAAAAATGCCCTAACTAACTAGACTCCCTCGACCCTGCATGTTGCATAAATGGGAAAAATTTGCTTAAGTATTTCACTTTAGATCTCTCTATCCTTCTTGCATAAGAATGCTTCTTACGTGAATCTACTGCTAAAAGTATCAAAGAAAATCCACCTCCTACTCCAGCATGTATCACAACTACACGTAGGGAGATCAATCACCCTTTCTTTTTCTTCAACTAACCAGTTGTCTACTATTGGGAACCTGAACATAACCTTAAATCCCTATTTTTCTGGTTGAAAAGCACTTTAACTGTTGCTTTAAGGTTACGGCAACACATAGCCATTTTCCTACTCCCAAATTAATCCAATCAAGCTAAACTAAAGATGGTACTTCTATTTGAGGCCTTCAATTGCTACTAGGGAAGGAACCCAACCCAACACTTCTTTTTCCTGTCTCATCACTCTTCATAATATACATGAGAAGGAAATTGTCTTAGAGAAAAGATTTCTTTTCCTCCTCCCATGTCAACCATGAAAACACTAGACAAAATAAGTACACTTTATAAGTTCTTCAGCTATAAAATTTACAATTCACAAGTTTAGATTTTTCCTTTAACTTCTTTCCATAAATCGACACCTACAGCAAGCCAACATAACAAAGCTTCACTTGGAAAAATTTTCCTTGCTTCCTCTTCATGAAAGTAGCACATTTCCCTTACTTTACCTAACTTCTTCTTATGTGAAACAAAAAGCTTCTTAATCGCCTTCGTCTCATCGCAAGTAGGTAAGCTGCTCCCTCCTTACCAGTTTCATTACTTAATGCTCTACTTCCATAGAGATTTATCCATGCTATCGTGTTCTTTTCATTGTTTACAAATTAAGCTGGATAGGGATTAGGTACTACCTCCTTGGAGCTAATTGCTACCTAAAGGAGTTGTCTTATAAGTGGTAATCCTTCTTTCCTTTACTCTATACACCATATGTCTTATGCATACTTGGATACCTTATTGCCAAATATTCTCTTACATCATTAAGCTATCGTAACTTTGCAAAAGGAAATTTATTTCATTAGTTGCTTAGCCTTAGTGACAAACAACACTTTAATACTTTAAAACCCGATTACATGGTAGAAACCTTAACACCCTCTTCTTCCATTTCCATTCAAACAATAAGGAAATGGGTTGTTCTTTTTAAATGGTTAGACATAGCTGTCACTTTTTCCCTCATATGATGGCCCTCACAAGTAAAACCATCCCTTACATACAAACTTCCATACAGTAGACTTAGGAAGCAATAGAAAAATCCTCTATATCCTCATGTAGTGTCTTCAACTTAGGGAAAATGATGAAGTTCCTTCCCTCTTGTCGCGTTAAAATATCACTTCATCTTCACTTTCTTTTTTCTTTTTTCCTTTTTTTTTTTTTGTACCTTAAACCGGAGTCCTTCTTGTGGTAGAGGGCAAGACTCCTTAAAAATTTAGCCATAGTAGGTAATTTCCACATCAAGCTAAAGAAAATGATAGACCAATAAAATAAAAAGGAAGAAAATCTGTTTACCAATAAGGAAGTTCTCGGCCTATGCCTATGAATAAAAAGTCCAAAGTCTAGTACTTGCTAACCAACATTTAAGAATAATCCAGTGTGACAACATAAAGAACAGAAAAGAAGAAATCTTCTAACATTCCTAGAATGTAGTAACATGATTAGATAAAAACATACCATATGTAGTGGTATTATAAATAAGAGAAGCAGGGGATAACTCTAAAGCACTAGTAAATTTATAAAGAAGAAAATTTGGTATAAATTCATCATAACTAAAGCCCAACGTAAAAGCTAATGAACATACAAACAATTTTAACAAAAACTACTTATGAGCCTCGTATTTAGCAATTAGGGATTCAGTAGATAAATTTAGAGTATCGATGAAACGAACCTGATTAATTTAAAAATTTACATATAGGTTTAGGACATTAGATGAATAGACTCTATGGGGATATTAAATATATAATAAAAGATAGCTAAAATAGTATAATTTAACTATATTATATATTAATTGTCTTAATTGAGGAAAATAGGCTTCTTTAGTTCATAAATTTTTAAAGATAAGTTAGATATGCAATTAAATTTATTTGAGACATAAAATAACATATATAATATATACGTACGTGTAGTGCGTAATTTTTAAGCATGTACATATACCTCGTATATAACTAAAATACCCTAATATAAGCAAATTAGGCTAAAATAATCCAAGAAAATTAACAAAAATCATTAGAAAAAAAACCATAGCAGTTGAGAATTTGATCCTAGCACATGTAGATGACTAATGACAGCTGGGGAGTTGAAGAAATTCACCAACATGCAAATTTTGTTAAGTTTTGAGGCAAAATGCTTAGAGGAGAGAAAGAAAATCATTTAAACTTCAAAATGGTTTAGAAAATTGGGAAAAATATCTCTAACATGTTGTACATGCAAATTAGTGTTTAGGAAAATTAAGTATTGAATTCGGAGATCAAAGGAAGGAAATTAGAAAAAAGCATACAAAAGGAGTGCAATCTAATCACTAGAGAATACATAAGGTTAGGGAGTTGATGGAGCATAACCACCATTACCACCAGAAGCCGCCACCACCGCCTATTGCCATTGACAAGGAAGGGAGTAGCCATTGGTGGACGGAGGCCAAGTTTCCTATGGGTAGCTATTTTTATTCGATTTTGTTAAATTTTAAAAAATACTAAAAAGTCCTAGAAAATAATGAAAAAAATTATTGTTTTGTGTATAGATACTAGGAAAAATATCAATTTGTATAAATTTAGCAGCTAATATATACGTGCTTAAGAAATCGACAAAATCGAATAATTTTTAAAGTTTAAATAAATTAAGTTAATGACATAGTTTTCACTTCAAATTTTTTCTATAAACTATCATAAGTTAATACTAAATTATTATGTCAAAGTCTTTCATGATATTATTTTTTATATTTTTATTTGATTTTTAAGCTAAAATGACACTTAAAAAGGTGCAATTTAATGAAAATAATATGTTTCCTTTGATAATCTTACTTAGCTACTGAGTTTGAATGACATAAAGAGTATGGATATTGTTCTAGAGTGATGGGAATTAATTGTTACAACGAGGAGTTAAGAGAAAATAATAGTAAGCCTTAAATAAGTAAAGTTGGTATTTGACCAATTTAGAGAATTTTATATAATTGATGACTTATGTTGGAATAAATGAAGTTATGGAAAAAAATGAGAATTGAGGAAAGGGTGTTTGGAGTATTATTGCTAATTTTCATTTGATTTTATGATTATAACTTAAAAAGAAGTTAATAAATTAGCTAAATTTAGACTTTGGTTCTGAGTAAAGGGTGATTCAGAGGCTTTAAGTAATGAATAATGCATTAAATTGATACTCAGAGGAGAGGTTAGAGGCAAAAATTCTTAAGTAAATGTACAAACAAGGGAAGCTAAGGATTAGTCAGACGATGATGTCATTAAAACTCTTATAGAAAATAGGGTTAAGGGATAGCTTAGAGGATTTTCAGATAGAAAGTTTAACTTGTAGAAATTTAAAGGCTATCTTAGAGAATAAAATTGGTATAATGAATAACATTGATTAGCTTAGAGATAAACTCAGAGAATTTCCGACCAAAGGAATTTACTATGAATTTACTCAGAACCAAACTCAAAATATTTTTGGACTAAAGAAAAGTACTATAAAATTTCTTAAAACCAAACTCAAAGTATTTTTAAATTAAAGAAAACCATTATAAATCTACTCAAATGATAGCTTAGAGGATATGGTCGATTAAGGTAAATTGTAAAATTCATTAATTGGTTAAGAAATCATGATTTGTAAGTGAAATTAACTTAAGCAATTTACAACTAAACAATAAAAAATGTATAAAACCAACTAATGAGTAATAAATTAAGGCTTGAAAACTAATCTATTATGTATTTCTAAAGACAACTAAAGATAAAAAAGATAACGATCAAAAGCAAGGTACTTGTGAGCATAAGTAAGGTAGGATCTATATTTAGTGGCATATTGAAGTATCATGTCAAGATCCTTAGAGGAATAAGAATGCTTATTTGTAGTTGTAATCAGATAGTCTGTATGTGTGCCATGCGTGTATTTATGATACTGAGTGGTAATTGGGAATTGAACTTTGAGTGCTGCTTTCTGTTTGATATATCATGTTTTATGTGTATAAACTTGGTTGCTCACTTCATAAATCGAACCAATCTTGAATTGATTAAAAACCTGACCTAACATTTATGATAACCCAATAGGGGTAATGATTAGGTTGTTAGACTAAATACTGACATTTCGATGAGGATAGTAAAAATGGTTTTTTTCCTACTCTTAGTCAAACTAAGCAACAAGAGAAGGTATTGTGGTAAGTGTAAGCCTCATAATTAGCTACTTAGAGTTCGGTTTGTAGAATTTAGAGTGATCGAGCAAATTGTCTGATCCAGTCTAAATTTTATGACGAAGCTAAAATTATTAGTAAAAGTGATCCCATAAGTTTGAATTTAAGAAAATAAGTATTCAAATAAAAGAATATAAAATTTAAAAATTTTAAGTATATTACTCATTATTTATCAGAAATACGTAAAATACATTCCGATAACTAACGAATTACTAGAGATAAATTATATATACACTAAAAATCATAAAATAACTTAAATAAAATTTAGGAGTATTTATTTATATCATATATGTGTTGACATATAGGTAGAAATATGTAAAATAGGCTAAAATAATGTTAAATAATTAAAGAAAATGCATGAATAATTAAGGAAAAATCAAGAAAATTATGGAAAATTAAGGAAATGTCCAAAAGTAAGTTGTGGCAATTGGGGAAAGAAAGAAAAAAATTAGCTAATTAAATTAGAACAATAAAAATGGCAATTTAGAAGAGGATAAGGTCAATGTCTAATTAATTTAATGCACTACAATTTCCCTAGAGCTCTATAAATACCTAAAAAATTACATAAGCTCATTTGGATAGTTAGAAAAGTAGAAAAAATAGGGAGGGTCAAAATAAGAGAGTTAGAGTTAGTTTTCAAAAATTAAACGAAAATCTGTACAGTTGGAGCTTATAAGGAGATCCCTAACCAGATGAGCACCTGGGAGCGGATAGCTACCACCAGCACATGGTGGTGGCAATGCCTAGGGTGGCCAACAAGGCCTTGGTGGCTTGAGCCACCAATTATGGTGAGTTAAAATTTTCCCTCAATTTTACATGTTTTGTTAAAAATATTAAATATGCTTAAAAATTGTAAAATTTGGTATTCTAAGGTTTTTAAGTATGTAGATTTAAGGAAAATTTTTATTTTGATGATTTTGTATCTAGAAATATACTATCATTAAGAAACCGTGCAAACTTAAGCTTTGTTTAAGTTAGAAATAGATGACCTTAGGAGTGTAATTTCGAGTCCAAAATTTTTGTATAGACTACTTAGGGGTTATAGAACAGTAATATGAAGCCCTTTTCCAAAAATTAATTTTTAGATGATTTTTAGGCTTTAAAATGATGTATAAAATGGGTAATTTTTGGTTAATTAGGTAATTAAATAATAATTATTAATTTAGTACATAATTATATATTTTAGGATATTCAAATCTGGTGAAGTATGATACTTGTAGTATATAGGGTGTTAGATGTAATTATTAGGGTATTATGTAGTAAATAAGTAATAGGAAAAATAGTAAATTTTAAGTTAATTTTGTAAATTAGGGTAATTAAGTGTAAAATCTAATTTAGGATGAATTTAGATATTTTGAGATGTCAATTGATGTTGAGAGATAATATTTGGAGTGATAGAAATATTATATGTGTATTATGTACATAATAGATAATAATACATAATTTGAAAATTTGAAAATATAATAAATAGAAAATATTAGAATAAAAATTGATATTATACTAATAATAGGAATATATATAATAAATCTGGTAGAAAAATTAAATTTAGATATTTATATGAAATCTGTAAAATTTTCTCACATCGAGAATAAATTCAATACACTAACAAAGGTTTAAGTATACCAGGAAGAATATAATACCAATTTAGGATTAAAAGCGATAATTAAGATACTGAAGCCTAATGCGATAAATTTCACATTCGTGTTCGAATCACATTTTTAGGGTTTATGTATAATACTCGTGATTAGAATTGATTTACAAACCTAAGCCAGACTCGGATTTGAAAACCGAACCCTAAGTTAACCTAGGATGAATTAATAATAACTAATGTGTATATGGGAAGAATTGAGTTAAATTATAACCTAGAGTATATATATATATATATCTTATCAAGATATAAATACTAAAAACATATTTATATTATATATTATAGGACACACAGAGACAAATCTACCTGCGATTGGCTAAGTGAGCGACCAAGGAATCAAAATAAGTTGGGATTAATATGTTGCTGTATTTTGGATTACTAAATTGTAGTACTTGGAGGCTTAAAATTGTACATAATTGTACTTGTTAGATAGTTAACCGTGCACATGTGCTTGTTTTTGAGTTTAAAGATATGATTCTGATTGTTGTCCTAACTTGTATTTGTGTGATTTGTTGAAATAATTAAACACCTTAAACTAGACCTAATTAAATATATGACTTGAAATTCTAAATTGAACATACATAGCAACCTATTATGGGACCATTAGGATTTTTCGGCCAAATATCGACCCATTTGAAAGGGATAATGCTGGATAGCATAATTGGTTCCTTCTTCATTCTTAGTCGAATTAAGTAACAGGTGAGGAGGTTGCAGTAAGGATAAAGTCAATGGTTCAAAGATAGTCGTAGGAGGAGCAGTGTTTCCATTGTAAAAGTTTGGGTTTGGTCGTAAGCTATTGCATTAACAAAAACTCCTTAACCTAGATTAGAGCAAGTACAATTTCTCTAACCTCACGGCGGGTTGAACAACGTTATGCGATAGCATTTGTTTTAACATGCATTTCACCTAATAATTTGATTAATAACCTTATTTGTATTTGTTTTATGGTTTTACATCTTCACCTCAACTTACTGAGTCGTAGTTACTCACATTCCTATAGACTTTATTGTAGGTACTAGTTAGGAAGCAGCTTATATTATCTTAAAGTTAGCAATTGTTAAATCATAAGGAGTGAGGAAATACATTTGAATAATAAATATATCTTTAAGGTCTTAGCCTTTATTTAAAATCTCTCATTTTCAAATAATGTATTATTTACGAAGTATAAGACATAAAACCCTACAAACATTAATTTTAATATTTGAACTCTAGTGTATATACATATTTTCGTACTTTTGTTAAGTAAATAACTTATTTAGTTTATGAACTATTTACTTCAAAGCGTGTTAGTTATGAACGCTTTGTATAAATTAGGTTTGAGATAGTGATTATAAGGTTAGTTTCTATCTTAGAATGATTTGCATGGCGAGACTATTATAACTCTACCGCTTTGTGGTGTGACAATAAGGTTGAGAACTGTAGTTTAAATGTTGTCTTAGGAGGAGAAGTATCTCCATTGTATAAGCTCGGATTTAGTTTGATAGTGTCATGTTGAAACTCCTCGAAATCTAGGTTAGAGTGGACAGAATTACGCTGACATTATAATAAACCGATTAAACATTATGAGATGCTACATCATTTGTTTGTTATATTTGCATTTGCATTTAAATTTAAATTAATGATTGAACAACCATACTTGTTAATGTACTCTTATGACTCTGTCCCTTCTTACTGGCTAATGTAGCTTAGATCTCTATAGATTATTTTGTAAGTGCAAAGTAGTACAAGAAGATGTCTCATTATACTTGTCTATAAGTTAATTCTGACGAGTTAGGGAGTAAAGTAAAGAACTCCAATGAACAAAGCAAAGCCCAGGTCTCTTTTGTTTTTCTTTTGTGAGAAGATTATAAAGTCTTCCTAGGAGGCCTTATAATCTTCGCTAGCTCACCATTTTATATATATGTAATGTAGTTCATTTGTAGAGATGTAAAGTTTCTTTTGAAAACTTTGAACTCTTGATGTACATAAGATTATGTAATGAACCAATCAATTTGTAAGTATAACAAAATGTATTTAGCAAAGTGTTACTCCATAAGTTCTATATCCTATAAGTACCCATCTAACTACTTTAAAATTGGTTGAGTTGTTGTTTGCCTTGTGTGAACTACATCTATGTTAACAACTAAAGGGATAGCTTTTAGCCTATATTGGTATATACTGTAAGACTATTATAACTCCTCTAGTTGGGATGTGACACTACTAATGCAATAGTAGCTAACCTAGGAAAATTTTAAAGCATCACTACCTGGTTATCAAATTAGATAAGCTCTTTCTTTTCATTTTTTTTTTATATATGCTTATATACCAAAGTTATTATTCCATATGCCAGGTGATTTTGAATAGGATTTTGACTTACCTATAGACTATTACAATCTATGAAATCAACATGGCTGAGTGAGTTCCTATGATCCTATGCTTGCTTATGATTGTTAGATGTTGGAATTTAAATTTTAAAATAAATAAATGGTTGTGCATGAAATTTGGGGTGATGTTTATGCTTGCTATTATGGAATGTTGTGTGAAGATGATATAATCTATTATAACAAATTGATTACTACATCCACATAGGAAGTGCGATTGTTTGTGACTAATTGCTTACTCACTAAATAAATGAATCTAAACATATTTGGAGAATTAAATTAATTAGTACATACATAATGACAACATTGCTTAGATAATTCCAGCTAACACATTGTGCGAAGGTAATGAAAGGTATTACAGGATTTGAGAATTTTATATATTTTTCTCATACGATGTATTTATACAACATGATCTTGCCTTAGGCATAGGCTTATTGAGCATTGGAGATGCCAAACATGTGTTAAATGTCAAGTTTAGAAACCTTCGTTTAGGAGTAAGTGTGGACTATTAGGCTACTTATACACTACATTGGGCCTTCGCTTTTTCATGTAAATCGATAAATTGTTTTATTTTATTTAAGGGAGTATGGGAGCCTTAATTTGGAAAATAAGCCTAGGTATGGCACTTGGATCTGTTGGATCGAAGATTTTTTAACCCTGACTTCGGAGAGTATTAAATCTGAGTTGCATGTATCCCCTAGGCACTTACATGTATTTGTTTGGTATATTGATTATACATGCATATGATTGATATAAGTTAGTTAACTACTTATTATGTTAGCATGGTTAAGGATTCTTACTAAACTGCTGACTTACACCCTTACAGTTTTTTGTTGCAAATACAAAGTATCTTTGCTATGCCAGGCAAAGAGATGCCCGAGGTGGGTAATCGGGTTTTAGATAGCCTATATGGGATCTTGAGAGCAAGAGAGCCATTTTTGGTTTACTTAGGACTCTTCGTATTTCTTATGGATGATTGTATATTCTTTTGGCAGCATATGAGACTGCAACTAATATTACGGAAGGACTTCGCATATTATGAGAACCAAAGTTTTGACTTAACATCAGCGCTTTTGATGTACTTTTTAGATTTCCTTATATACTCATGTGAATCTCTTGTTAATAATCCACACTTGATATTAATTAACTATGTATGGCTTAAGGGATAATCGAGAGATGGAGGAGCCTTATTTGTCGTATCTAAGGTCAACAAATGGAAAGGGTGTTAATATTTGGTCTTTCTATGATATATGACAACTTACTATGACTAAAGTATCCTTACGGGATGTAATAATAAGAATGAGATGATAGATTGGAGGATAGGCTGGAAGTTATAAGTCGAAAATCAAAAGATAAATGAAAGGATGTGTTTGGGCAAAATAATGTTTAATTAAATATTGCAAAATGAAGACTAAGTTGGATTTATGATAGTTTGAAGGTCTAGTTTCACTTTTTAGATGTATTTAGGTAATATGTTAAATATGTTCCACTAAGTAGGACATATATCAACAAGGATCAAGGACAATTCTAATTATACCAAGATAAATTGGGACTTGAAATGGCAATTCCTAAAGTAGGTTTTAGATAAGGATTGGAGTGGCAGTTCCCAATTAGGTTTTGAATCATGGACCATCTTTGAGTAGGTTTTGAGGACCTATATACTTGTGTGATAAACTTAAATGTAAAGATAATAAAATAATTATATGTTTTAATTGTTTGCATATAATGCATGTTCCTTATTCTGCTTGGCACATGCATGTATTTGTGTGTTATATACTAAGTTTTACCTTACGCTTTATTCAATTATAGTTGTAGGTCAATATGATGATTATGGAGAGTATGCTAGTTTTGAGTATGGGGATTGGGGAGATAGCTATTACTACTATGATGATGGATATTGAGAAAACTATTATTATAAGGAAAATCAACAATACTTGGGCTTGTGATGAGTATTGATATTGGTTTTTGCTATTATTTAGTAATTACTTATGGGACTATGTTAATATATATCTTTGTGTACTATGTAATTAGAGAGTTCAATATTTATTGAAGCATTGTGATTGTTGTTTTATAAAATTTTGGAGTTTTAGTAGTAGTTTTAGAGCTTGACATCTCAATAGAAGACTAAGGACATGTGAAAATCTATAACGTCCTAAGTCTAAGGTGTTACATTACTTAAGATAAGCTCTAAATCTTTAGTTAAATTTGATGTATTAAGGTGTGTAAGAGTTGGATAGATTAGGTGTCAAAGTATGTTTAAGTGACATTTTGAAGTTGTTAAGCAAATATAGACCACCATATATGTGGCACTATTACTATACTTAGAAGACTTATTGCCTATTTTGTTGGTTCATGTGATTTAGTAAGATAATATAATATTTAAGTAATGTTTAGTGTATATAAGCGTATGATATGAACTTTATTTGTCGGTTACATGCATACTCCCCCTAAATTTATGGCCTCCATGATAATGGTTAATATTTTAAAATTTAAGTGTTGTTGGAAGGTTAGGTATGTTAATTAAGAGGTTAGACAAACTTAGTAGGAAACGAGTTAAAAATACTAGAAGTTAGTTTCTACTTGCTTATTATGTATGTCACCACTCCCTAACCATATTTAATGTGTATTTTTCACTTGATTTGTGTTGTTAGCTTAATTATATATTTAAATAGTAATCGTCTTATTAATATTGGGTGTAAGACATGATTAAGATGCTAAATAACACATAATTTACTACACCTAAATACTTGTTTAGGATACCATGACAAATAAGTTTAGTTTTTGAGAGGTTATATTTTTTGAAAAATTGACAAAACTTTTATGAATAATGTTTCATATCAAATGTGTTTTAGATTATATATATATATATTATGATTTTAAGTTTATAGCAAAGTATAAGCGTTATATGTTATATGTATGTTACCCGGTATGTCTAAAGTTTTTGTTTTGATAATGAAATGTTTAGAATAAGTTGAATGAGCAAGAATTCTAGATTTTGTGGCATTTCAATATATTTTGATGACATGATTTAATGTATGAATTAACCTCATGAGTCATGAATGATCTTGATTTATGTTAGTCATTGGTTGTATTGATTTCTTAATTCTCAAATGGTTTTCAAAACTTGAAAGTGTGTCTTAAGATTTCTAAAAAATATTTTGAAAATTTAATGTGTTCTTGAATGTTTATAAGAATAATTAGAGTGTTTAGAAACACCTCTTTGATCCAATTTGATCATAAAAAATTGAGAAAAGCTATGTTTTCACAAGATTTGAGTCGAGAACTTTTCTAAATGATTTTTGGTGCTTTAATCCATCTTTTATGATAAAAACATTAAGATCAAAACAAATAAAACTCGATTTGAACTCAAGTTCAGAAATAAAAATTAGATTGAACAATGTTTAGTCTTATCGAAACATAAGAGTCTTGAGAAAAAGGTGTATGTATGATTGAATATTTGCGAATAATGAGAATAGGTAGAAATTGATAATAATAATAACAATAAAATCCATAAATTAATAATTTAATAATTTCATGAGTTAGACCAAGATCATGGATTCGTAAACTAGTCAACCTAAATTGATCTAAGCATGAAATGGTTCTCTTACCTCATGTTTAGTTCATGTTAGCCCCTTTATGCCATAAATTGATCAATTTTGTTTTGATCAATTTGACTTAATTAATTATAATTCTAATAGAACAATAAAGCCTAATTAATTAAATTAATAGTCTAACTAAATGGGCAGGGACTAAATTTAAAAATCCATTTAAGCTTATTTCTCCTTTATGGGCCCATACCCTAAATGTACTCTTTGGAACTAAGCCCTAGGAGACTTAAATCAGGGTTGGGATTAAATTAAAGAAAAAAGATAACACATAATGCTATGTCTTAATTGAACTCATTAAGTAACTAATTAATTGAATGGGCCCAACTTAACCTAAAAAAAAGTTAAACTTATTTCCCTTTAAGGACTATAATCGAGATGAGCATTGGTTGAGAACAAATAATTTAAACTTAAATATCACAAGGCCTAAACTTAATAAGTTAATGTAAACTTAATTGAAAAATTAATGATAATGGCCCCAATTAAGCTAAATAAGTAATTAATTAAGTTAATGAGTTTAAACTAATCAAAAGCTAATTAACCTTATAGTAGACTAATACTATAATAAGCTAATTGTGATGATACATCAAGGAAGTGTTGATTAATTTATGATGATATCAATTAACTAATACTTGATTCTTCTTAATCAATTACGGATTTGGATTTCGATACTTACCCCATTTCACACTTGGAGCTCTTTGAATCAAATATGCAGTAATCATCAATGTTGTGTGTTGACATTTGAGATGGAAATAAATTAACTAGACTAATATTTGAACTTAGCCTAATTAGTTGTTTGTTACACATGCTTGTTGAACCAAAGGTTTGCTAATTGATTTTGATGAGAACAAAACAAAAGTGGATGATTAAGTTAAGTCTTATTTGACCATATTGAGTTAATTGAATAAGATTGATGAATTTATTTAATAATTAAATATATCAATTGACTTTATAAAATATTTAATCTTTTGAATAGTGATCAAATGATTTTGAAGTTAGATTGCAAAATGTATTTGCTTGTTATGTGTTAAAAGTATTTTCAAGTGATACTTGACCTACTAACATGACGACTTAAGGAAAAATCAGGTTTACGGTATAAAGTTTTGAATAATACAAAGAAAAGTTGACTAACCTTAACAAATCGGCATGCCAGTATTCATGTCGGTAGTATATTTTCTTTTATCGGCATGCCGATAAGTCTGTTTCAAGTAGCCGTTGGAGTATTTAATATGCGATAATGGGAAGAATTCAATGAGTTTATATAAATGCTTAACAACCCGACTAAAGAGTATGAAGAATTGATATTCTACTACAATCAAAACATATTCTCTTACATTCTTTAGCCTTATTTCTTACAAATTGTCTCTTGTACACTTTACTTGGAATCAAATAAAAGAGACTTAGTGTGTAGTGCTTGAGTGTTTATATACTTCATAATCTTGAGAGAAAGAAGAGCACTACACTAGAGATTGTTGTATGCAATAGTGATTGTGCAAACTTTTGTAGCTCTTTAAGCAATATCTTAAGCAATTAATAAAGTAGTGTGAAGTCCTCAATTGGAGGTGTTTGTGGATTGATGGAGACTAAGGAGTGGTTTGAACTCCACATTATATCCGGGCTTAAATTTCTTTACCCTTATCTTTTTTAATTTTTGCACTTATTATTGTTTTATCGTTGTCTTGATCATTCTTATTATTGTCTTGATCATTCTTATTGGCTGCGTGGACTGGAACTCAAACGTACAGCAGGCGTGGTAGAGGATGGGCTAATGACTGTCGGGTGTGCGGACAAGAGAGAAGGGGCGCTGTTGTAGCTGCTACGTGAATTTTTCAATCCGTGTTGTCCAGGGGATGCTGTCGCCTATAGTAGCTCTAGGTGATGTTGGGATTTCTCCAGGCGATCAGGCTACAGCAGCTGTCGGGATACGTGAATTTTCAAGCCGTATCGTCCAGGGGATGCTGTTGCCTATAGCAGCTCCAGGCGACGTTGGGATTTCTCCAGGCGATCAGGGTACAGTAGCTGTCGGGGATACGTGAATTTTTCAAGCCGTGTCGTCCAGGGGATGCTGTCGCCTATAGCAGCTCCAAGCGAGTTGGGATTTCTCCAGGCACAGTTCCATTGCTTTCTTGCTGCACGTTAATGATGAAGCAGATTTTTTTTGGATTTTTTATGCTGATTCTCCCCTCCTTTTCATTGTCGTTCTCTTTTTATAAAGCCCAAATCAAATCTTAATGTACCCGATTAAACTAGATTCAAATCTCATTTAAATCTGATTTAGCTAAACCCATATGATTTAATTAGATATGATTTAATAAAGACATTAGTACCTGCTAAGACTCGAACCCGTGACCTCCAACTAAATCCACCCAAGCGCTTTGCTACTTATCCGTTAGGCCATTGACTTGTTTTTTAACATTCATTACAATTAAATTATATTTAAACTATCTAAATCCCTAAACTAAAATTTTTTAACTAAACTAAAATTAAAACTAACATTAAACTAATTATTCCTAATAAAAATTACTTCCTAAAAATCTACGAAATCTTTATAATTTTTCCTTTTCTTATTTTTTTGGTATTTTCATTATTTGTTAATTTTTATTTTTTTATTATTATTATTTTTTTTTTTTAATTAGGACCCTTTTTGTAAAAATAAAAACTAAGACTATGGAAGGGCAAAAATTAGGTGTCTACAGCTACCCCTCTTTGTGGTGAAGTTTGAGCAAAACTTTGCTACAAAGACAAAAGAGACACCGTTTTTGCCTCAGGATGACTCTATCCTAAGGAACGTTAAGTCACTTGATGAGGGTTAAAATGACAATGGGAAGTGCCTTTGTGAAAGAATAATGAGAATCTTGGTCGTGCCCTTGATGAGTTGACTAATCAAGGCGGTTAAAGCGCCCCATGAGCTGGCTAAGACCTAAAGATAATGAAGAAAAACTTGGATCATGCCCTTAATGAGCTGACTCTCCAAGGCGGTCAAAGCGCCCCATGAGCTGGCTAAGACCTAAAAATTTGAAGGAAAACTTGGATCATGCCCTTAATGAGCTGACTCTCCAAGGCGGTCAAAGCGCTCCATGAGCTGGCTAAGACCTAAAGATATGAAGAAGAACTTGGATCGTGCCCTTAATGAGCTGACTAAGACCTAAAGATATGAAGGAAACTTAGATCATGCCCTTAATGAGCTGACTCTCCAAGGCGGTCAAAGCGCCCCATGAGCTGGCTAAGACCTAAAAAATTTGAAGGAAAACTTGGATCGTGCCCTTAATGAGCTGACTCTCCAAGGAGGTCAAAGCGCCCCATGAGCTGGCTAAGACCTAAAAAATTTGAAGGAAAACTTGGATCTTGCCTTTAATGAGCTGACTCTCCAAGGCGGTCAAAGCACCCCATAAGCTGGCTAAGACCTAAAGATTTGAAGGAAAACTTGGATCGTGCCCTTAATGAGCTGACTCTCCAAGGTGGTCAAAGCGCCCCGTGAGCTGGCTAAGACCTAAAGATATGAAGAAGAACTTGGATCATGCCCTTAATGAGCTGACTCTCCAAGGCGGTCAAAGCGCCCTATGAGCTGGCTAAGACCTAAAGATTTAAGGAAAACTTGGATCGTGCCCTTAATGATCTAACTCTCTAAGGTGGTCAAAGCGCCCCATGAGCTGGTTAAGACCTAAGAAATTTGAAGGAAACTTGGATCGTGCCCTTAATGAGCTGACTTTCCAAGGCGGTCAAAGCGCCCCATGAGCTGGCTAAGACCTAAGGATTTAAAAGAAAACTTGGATCGTGCCTTTAATGATCTGACTCTCCAAGGCGGTCAAAGTGCCCCATGAGCTGGCTAAGACCTAAGAAATTTGAAGGAAACTTGGATCGTACCCTTAATGAGCTGACTCTCCAAGGCGGTCAAAGCGCCCCATGAGCTGGCTAAGACCTAAGGATTGAAGAAACTTGGATCGTGCCCTTAATGAGCTGACTCTCCAAGGCGGTCAAAGCGCCCCATGAGCTGGCTAAGACTTAAAGATTTAAAGGAAAACTTGGATCGTGCCCTTAATGAGCTGACTCTCCAAGGCGGTCAAAGCGCCCCATGAGCTGGCTAACACCTAAAGATTTGAAGAAAACTTTGAATTGGGATAGAGTTGAATGAGCTTACTAAACCATGAAAGATTATAAGTTGAGCAACAGTTTGTGAGTTGGGTAACTAGGAGCCTGTAAAACTCCGAATTGGGACTGTTTTAGGAGTTAGGCAGAAGCTTAAGAAGTTTTAGATTGGGATTGCGCTCTATGAGCTAGCTAGATCCCTAAATGAGAATACGAACCTAGATAGTGCTTCATAAGTTAATTGAAGCGCTAAATCCTTTGAAGAAATTTCGAGTTGGATGATTGGAAATTGAAGACACACTGGGACCATGCTTTATGAGCTAACCATTCTCTTTCTTTTTTTTTTTTTTTTGTAAAAAAAATAAAAGCTATTATCCTTAAAGGGAAACCAATTGTCAAAGCAATGTTTTATCAAGTTTAGAACCACTTACCTGGTTTCAATGATAGCTCCCAAATCGTCTCATGTCTTGTTAAGGAGTCCGATTAGAACCAACTACTCTGACCCTTACCATTTGCCTTTCTTGTTTTCGTTCTTCTTCCTCTTCATTCGGGCATCTTTTCCCAAAACCTCTCTTTCTTTTTTTTTTTTTTTGTAAAACATATTCTTCTCAAACAAGGATGTGCTATTTTGAACTTCCAGCCTAAACATTGGCTTTTTGAGCAACCATTTGTTCTCAAGCGAGTTTCTACTTACACTCCACACGTTACCCCTTTTGAACATGGCCCTGTCCTGAAAAAATAGGAAACAATTCTCCCTTTTCTTTGGGGGGTTAACCACAATAAAGTATTAAAAGAATTTTTATCAATAGTCATCGCTTCAAATTAAATGATTATTCTGACTTGTGGTTCTTTGTGTGTAAGGTTTGTTTTGGGTAAATAATAGAGCGAGGAGTGGGGTCTTTTAGTGGGATGGGAAAAAGAAAGGCTAAGGATATTATCCAATGCTAACGACTACTAAGAATACCAACTTTGCATGTAAAAAATGGAAACGAGACCACAATAACAGTAAGAGTATTTGCAAAATTTCATTGATTATTCAAGGATAGTACATCTTTAATGCATCAGCATTTACTGGGTCCTTCAAATCCGGACCATCCATTTGAGACAAAATAACAGCTCCCCCAGGCAATACTTTCTTCACCATATAAGGCCCTTTATAGTTCGGGGCAAACTTCCCTTTTGAATCAGTTGTGTTAGGCAACACCTTCCTCAACACCATATCGCCTTGCTCAAAATTCCGGGGTCGTACTTTTTTATTGAAAGCCCTAGCCATTCGTTGCTGATAGCAAATGTTGTGGCATAAAGCTGTCAGCCTCTTTTCATCAATTAGGTTCAACTGCTCAACACGCTTCTTTACCCAATCAGCTTCATCTAACTGAGTCTCTGACAATATTCTGAGAGACGGGATCTCAACCTCCACTGGCAGTACAGCCTCCATTCCGTATACCAATGAGTAGGGGGTTGCCCCTGTTGATGTTCTGATAGAAGTTCGATAGGCCATGAGTGCAAATGGTAACATCTCATGCCAATCTCGATACGTAATGGTCATTTTCTCAATAATTCTTTTAATATTTTTATTGGCTGCTTCCACGGCTCCATTCATCTGGGGTCGATAAGGAGTAGAATTTCTATGAATGATTCTAAAGTGTCGGCATAACTCGGACATCGATTTATTATTCAGATTCGTACCGTTGTCAGTAATAATCGTTTCTGGCGTACCATACTGAGCCAGTATGTCCCTCCTGATGAACTTGACCACTACTCCTTTCGTCACACTGGGGTAGGAGGAGGCTTCAACCTACTTAGTGAAATAATCAATAGCTACCAATATAAATCGGTGCCCGTTAGATGCTTTTGGAGTGATTGGGCCGATGATATCTATTCCCCACATCGAAAAAGGCCACGGTGCTGATAATGTATGCAACTCTTAAGGCGAAGCATTTATCTTGTTTGCATAGATTTGGCACAAATGGCAGTGTCTAACATGTGCGATACAATCCGCTTCTACAGTCGACCAGTAATATCCCATCCTCATGATTTTCTTAGTAAGCATGTAACCATTCATATGAGGGCCACATACTCCCTCGTGCACCTCTTTCATTAGCCTCTCTGCCTCTTTCTCGTCTACACAACGTAAAAACGTACCGTCAAACGATCGTCGGTACAACATAGAACCACTCATCAAGTACTGAGCCGCCATTCTTCTAATTAATTTTTTATCCTTCCTTTCTGCACCTTCGGGGTACGTACCATTTTGTAAAAATATTTTGATATCATGATACCAAGGCTTTTCGTCACATGAACTTTCCATTACCAAACAAAAAGAAGGCTTTTCTTCAATTTCAATTTTAAGTGGCTGAATCTCCACTCCTTTCGATATTTGAATCATTGATGCCAAAGTAGCAAGAGCATCGACAAATTGGTTTTGAACCCTTGGTACGTACACAAAGGTAATCTTTTTAAACTTGGTTATCAACTCGGCCAAGTGTTGGCGATAAGGCACTAACTTAGGGTCTTTCGTTTTATATTCACCCCGAGCTTAGCCTATAATCAACGAAGAATCTCCATACACCTGCAATTCCCGAATCTCCTTAAACAATGCGATTTTGAGCCCCAAAATGCATGCCTCGTATTCTGCAATGATATTAGTACATGGGAAAACCAATCTCACAGCCATTGGAAATTGTATACCACCAGGCAATACCAGAATTGCCCCCACTCCACATCCAGACACATTGGATGCTCCGTCAAAGAACATTTTCCATCCTGAAGATTTTTCGACTATTTCACCATCAAAATCATTTCCTGCTACTAGGATGTTTTCATCGGGAAACTTAACTCGTGTTCCTTGAGGGGTATTCTCAGAAGGATTCTCCGCTAATTGATTCGCCAAAGCTTACCCCTTGACTGAACTTTGGCTCACATGCTTAATGTCAAATTCTGTCAACAACATCTGCCATTTCGAAACTCTACCAATGAGAGCCGGTTTTTCAGCTAAGTATTTCAGGGGATTGTGTTGCGTTATCAACTCGATCTGATAATACAATGTGTATTGTTTGAGCCAATGCATAACCCAGACCAATGCACAGCAGGTTCTTTCAACTTCTGAGTATTTTTGCTCCCCTTCTGTGAACTTCTTGCTTAGATAGTAAACAACTCGCTCTTTCCCTTCTTCATCCTTCTGGCCAAGCACAGATCCCATTGATTCCGTCATTATGGTCAAGTACAAAAACAACGGTTTTCTAGGTTTAGGAGCTACTAATACTGGAGGCTTCATGAGATATTCTTTGATTTTCGTGAAAGCCTCTTCGCATTCCTCATTCCAACTGATCTTTGCGTTCTTTTTTAACAGCTTAAAAAGAGGGCGACATTTTTCCGTTAACTGTGCTATGAATCGGGCAATGTAATTTAAACGCCCCAACAAACCTCGCACTTCCTTGAGTGTTTGTGGAGGAGGCATGTCAATTATAGCTTTGGCCTTATCAGGATCGACTTCAATACCTCTTTGGCTAACTATGAACCCCAACAATTTTCCTGACGTCACACCAAAGGTACACTTCTCCGGATTTAATTTCAAGTGGTACTTTCTTAATCTATCAAACAACTTTCTCAAGTTTTCTAGGTGATCCTCCTCCTCTTTGGACTTCGCAATCATATCATCAACATACACTTCTATTTCTTTATGCATCATGTCATGAAAGATTGCAACCATGGCCCTCTGATATGTTGCACCTACATTCTTTAGTCTAAATGGCATCACCTTATAGCAAAATGTTCCCCAAGTCGTAATAAAAGTTGTTTTCGTCTTATCTTCCTCGGACATCCGAATCTAATTATATCCCGAAAAACCATCCATGAAGGAGAATAGATGATTTCCAGCAGTGTTATCCACTAAGACATCAATGTGAGGCAATGGAAAATTATCCTTAGGCGTTGCCTGGTTGAGATCTCGAAAGTCTACACACACTCTAACTTTCCCATTCTTCTTCATTACCGGCACAATATTAGCTACCCATTCCGGGTAATCTGACACTTCAATGAATTCAACCTCCAGTAGTTTCTTCACTTCTTCTTTAATTTTCAGTAAGACGTCAGGTCGAAATCTCCTCAATTTTTGCTTTTTTGGTTTGACGTTGTCCTGTGTGGGTAAACGGTGGACTACAATAGACAGGTCCAGCCCGGGCATATCTTCATAAGACCAAGCGAACACGTCTTGATACTCAGCTAACAATGTAATCATTTCTGTTTTTTGCTTCTCTTTTAAACTCGCGCCAATTTTTAAATTCCTAGGATTTTCTTTGTTTCCCACATTAATTGTCTCAATCGATTCATCAATTGTGATCCTATCTAGTTCATGTTTTTGCCATTCCTCTTGTATATTGCTGTAGTCATCGACATCGCTCCCGACGACTAACCCAATAGGGCCGGAAACGATATTGATATTCTCATTTTCTACCTGCGCGAGGTATTCCTGGTTTTCGCTTGTTTCATTGAATCTGAATGAGAATGTATGAAAAAAATGCATGTAAACAAAAGAGAACTAAAAAGCAACATGGGAAAGAAACGAACTAAGATTTTATTGAATAAACGGAGGTATGGTCTCAAATGAGATAAAGGCCTAACTAATTTTGAATGAAAGGTTCAACGATACATTTAAAACGACGACTATTGAAAATAAAAATTCAAAAAATACTAATTACGGGTCACCCCTTTACCCTAGGGAAGACTTGTTGCAATTTGCCGGGATGGAGAACCAGTTGTTCAAATGATGCTGGAACTTGGGTAGCGAGTGTGTTGATCCTTCTTTGTCAAATTCTTGGGCTTGAGTCTCTTCCTGTATAAACGTCTCAGCTAATGGTGGAAAGGTCATAAAGGCATGGTATAATGTGTTACCTTTCTTGCCCCTTGCTTGCTTCTTCTGGAATTCTTCCGCCGGGGAAGGATTATAGCCAAGGCCGTAGGTGCCGATCTGGCCTTCCTTGAATCCCTTCCTTCTATCACCCTCTCTGTCGGGGCTAATGATCATGTTCACTTCTTCAAACATTTGTAAACCCAGCTCCTCTTGTCCCTCACTTCCTATGTAGGGTATAGCCGTCTCCTTATAGATTTCGTAATCTTGATCTCCCAAAATTGTAATCACCTGGCCATTGGAGATAAACTTCAATTTTTGGTGCAGGCTCGAAGGTATGGCCCCTGCTGCATGGATCCAAGGTCTTCCTAACAATAGATTGAAAGATCTTGGAATGTCCATGACTTGGAATCGAACAGTGAAGTGCTGAGGGCCAATACTCACGGATAAATCAATCTCCCCTATGATTTCTCTTCTGGAACCATCAAAGGCCCTGACTGTTGTAGAAGAAGGCTTAATTGCGGATGTGTCAATGCCTAGCAAATCCAAAGTGGCGAGTGGGCAGACGTTCAGCGATGATCCATTGTCAATGAGCACCCTGGTAACAATTATGTCATTACTCCTTACCATGATAAAGAGTGGTTTTGTATGTTTGTTCCCTTCCTCGCCCAATTCTTCAGTAGAAAATGAAATTTGATTAATTGTGAGGATCGAATTAGTAACCAATCCCATCTTCTCAGTTGGAATCTCTCGAGGGACCTTCACTTCATTTAAAGTTTGGAACAAAGCCTCCCTGTGTGGTTCAGATGCAATCAGTAGACCCATCAGCGATATTTGTGCAGGAGTCTTACTGAGTTGATCCATAATTTTATACTCACTTGACTTGAGCATTTTGGTAAAAGCTGATAATCCCTCAATGCGTTCGGCCTCCGTCCTATCATTTGATTCTCCCGACATGACTTTCCTCCCTTGCTCCTCTCTGGGATGATAAATATTCCCTGATCGGGTAATGCCCCCTACCAGAGGACTGGGTTTCTCCTGATTTACCAGATGATAGTTAAATGGAGCGGCCTTGTAATTTTCTGGTGGCAACGGCACATGAAATGTGTACTTCTTCACTTCTGGAGCCCGGTTGCTAGTATAGAACTCAAAAACCTTAGGCTTCTTATCTGAATCAATGACATTAATAGCACAGTCATCAAAAATCATACCAATCATCGGCCCATGGTTGGGTAAGGGGTTGTTATTAACATTAGGAACCGGGGCTTCCACAAAATCCAACTGCACTGTCCCTTCATCTATCAAGTCCTGAATCTTATTCCTCAATCTCCAGCATGCATCCGTCGAATGCCCCACTTGTCCGCAGTGGTATTCGTACTTTACTGTGGAGTCAAAGAATCTCGGTCGATATCGATCGCTAGGAAGTTCGTACTGTATTAAATTATCCCTTCGCAACTTCTCGAAGACTTGACTCAAAGGAACCGGTATCTTGGTAAATTGCCTATAAGTCCTATTAATTTGAAACTGATTTCTGTACTGTTGCTGAGCGGGAGGTGTATTCGCCCTAAAAGCAACCTGAGCATTTGGTCTGGCATTTGAATTTACCATACCTACCGTAGATTCTTTGGGCTTGCTGATGGCTGGTTTAGGACCAGATGATGACGCAGGTGGCCTTCTATCTGCTGTGTCTTGCAGCTTATCGGAAGAGACGGCACTTTCAATCCTACACCCGGCCGCTACTACTTCAGCAAAACTAGATGAGGCTTACCCGATAAGATGGGAAAAATAGGGCCTCTCCAAGGTGTTAATGAAAGCCGATATGAGCTCTTTCTCAGTCATTGGAGTAGAGATTCTTGCAACTAAGGACCTCCATCTTTGAGCGTATTCTTTGAACGATTCATTATTCTTCTTCCGTAGAGCAACCAAGTCCATCATAGTCGGGGCCACTTCCACATTGAATTTATATTGTTCATAGAATGCTCGAGCAAGTTTCTCCCATGTATTTATCTGATTCAAATCAAGCTGGGCATACCAAGTTAGGGCCGGTCCGGTCAGGCTATCTTGAAATGTCTGTACCATAAGTGGGTCATACTGAACGTATTTTCCCATCTTCCTGACATACAGCCTGGTGTGAAGCTTGGGGCAACCCGTCCCGTTATACTTTTCGAATTCTGGTACCTTAAACTTCTCCGGGTATGATCCCATGTCATACGTGGAAAACTCTGTGATCCCCGCCTGTTCAAATCCATCACACCCTATAAATGCCTTCATCTTCTCAGTAATCTGTTGTGTCAATTTCTTTTCCAATTCCTTCAAGCTGTCCGTACTTAGCCCATGGTTGACAGGTCTCGGGGCTGCATACGTGTCAGGTTCGAAAGTTGGGTTATCTTTTGGGTAAACTCCTTCTGATTCGAATGGGTCTTTTTGATATTCGTGTTCTGCTTCAGGCGCTTGTGTATTCTTCCCATAACGGGTTTTGGAACCTTCTTCATTGTCCGGTGCTGTAGTACGTAGCAATGAAATGCTATCTGCTAGGAAACTCATCTGTTCTGCTATCTTCTCCATAACCCTTTCTATGGAACGAAACCTCAACTCAGAGGGATCATTGATCTCGGGGTCTCCATCGTTTCCTTGAGTGGTGGCCATCCTGGTTTGGGAATGGGTTCTAATCGAACTTCTTTGAAAGACTTGACGTTTGGGAGCTATCTTGAAATTTTACCTGAGTTGATGAACAACTGAATAAAGGGTTAGTATATATTATATTTTGCTAAGAAAAAGGTTGTTAACCGTACAAACACAAAATGCATGTCACACGAGTGCAATGAAAAATCAAGAAAAGGGGGAGGAACTTTTGATGTGGCAAAACCTAACTAACTCTTATTAATTTTCACGATTGTGAAGCTTTACACCTCTTGTTCTATTCATAAAAATGAATTCTAATGAAAACATAAAAAGAACTAAAATCTAATATTTGATCTCCTAATGACTAGTGAGCTTATCCTGCGTCCTCCTCTTCTTTCGGATCACGGGAGTTTGCTCTTCCTCGCCCTTGGTTCTCTTCAGTTGTGCTTCCAATACCTTTATCTTTTGATGGTACTCCTTGCAACGGCTCTCCAACTCCTGCTCTCTTTTACTCGTCCTCTCTGGTTCAGCTTGAACTTCCCTCCTTTCTTCGTTGTCTTCTATATCTTTCAACCCTTTTAGCTGGTGATAAAGAAATCCTTTGGTTGTTTGACTTCTGGCTGTTATCCCTCTGGTGGTAGGGGTGGTCTTTCTCGTACGCCAAAGAGCTCGGATGCTTTGAAGCTTGGTTATTTTATCGACCATCGTCATACCAAGGTTAAGGAAGTCCAGCGAGGCAGCTTCTAATGTTGGTCTAGAGATCATGTCCTCAATGAGTCCATTGGCTGGAACGTATGCGGTGCAGAGGTTGAAGCTGATCAAAGGAACTGCTTTAAAGTCTCTACATCCTCTTATCATTTCCCTGCTTGCAAACCATCTAGGTGTCAACAACAATTCTTCCGCTTTCATACTCTGAAAGTATTGGACCCAGTAGCGGCTAGCTATATTTTCTGGCAACTCGATTCTTTCTCCAAAAGATTTGATGAGATCATATTGCTGAGTAAACTTGGTCCGATTAAAATCAAGTTGGTAACTTCTCATGTGGCTAACGAACCAGACCACCAGTAGGACCATGTTAGTTTTCAGATCTCCTCGTTTCTTTTTCTTGAGATGGTTTAGTGACCGGATCTGCTCGGCCAGAAGAGCTGGGACATATGATTTCCCTTCAAGGAATTGGGCTACTAGTTCTGCAATTCTAAAATGGACTCGATGTCTTTCATCAAGGAACAAGATGGTATTGAAAATTACCAGTATAAAAGCGTTAACCCGATATTAGTGCCACACTTCCAAATTTGCACAGAAAATCTCGCGTTTTTCTCTATGTTTCACTTCAGTAGAAAACTAGTCCATGACATCCTCTAACCGAATGGTCTTTCCTTGATTTAGAACCGGGTTTATTTCGATTTTTTTGATCCCCAGCAACTTATTGAAGATTTTTGGCGCTGCAGCTTCCAAGTCTGGGACATAAATATCATCTGTGATTGCAGGAGCCCACAACAATTGGGAGTATTCTCTTACAGTTGGGCTTAGCTGATGTAGGCCCATACCGAAACTGGTGTATTCGGGCTCCTAAAGGTGGACTAAGGCCCAGACTAGAGTGATGTTCACAGGGATTTTCTGTAGAGAGAGGATGGACTCAAGCTTATTCTTAATAAATTCCTGTTTATCTGGGCTGAAGAGTCGAAACCATGTTTGAAGCAGCTTCTGTGTCCAATGCGGTAGGTGGACATGAATGTCTTCAAAAGGCCCTTGACTTGGCCCAGCCATAACTAATCAAATTAAAATTACAATTACAATGTATTCTAAACTTTACATAAAAATAATATTACAAATTATTTATAAGGGAAGATCACAATTACAATCATAACTTCACAACTGTTTTTATCAATGCAAGTTTGCCACATCATAGGTTCTTGTGATTTTTTGAAAAAGTTTTCATGTAACGTAAAGGGTAGGTTCTAAAGGTCCTCAAGTTCTATAACCATTACGTTTTTCAAAGCAACGATTCTATGGTCGCATTTGAACTTGAGTGGGGTAGCCTGATCGGCTTCGAAAGGTGGTTACCCCACAACATCCGAAGCTTACACAATGGCCCCCCTCCTAGGGTCCTAAGACGGCCTGGTTCTGACCGTGTCTAACATGCATTTATGATGCAAAAAAAAAAAAGAAAAAGAAAATAAAATGAAATAAATAAATAAAAGATAAAAGTAAAACCTCCCAAAATTCCCCCCTTAAATAAACTGCCATAACAAGAAAAATGTTAGTAAAAAAAACAAATAAATAAAATAAACAAATACATCAAACAGCATACCTAAGTTCTTTTTTTTGTTTTTTATTATTTCATTTTTTTTTTGAAAAATAATCCTATTTTCGGCAACTTCTAGTGGCTAGCCCTCTAGCGCTCCCCAGTGGAGTCGCCAAACTGTTGAGTTTGATTTTTCGGTTTTCTATTTAAAATATTAATTTCTCATTTCTTGATTAATACTAAACCCTTACCCATTTAATATTAATCCTCGACTAAAGAAATTGAGAAATTCCGGTTTTTTATTAAAAATAATTTTTGGAGTCGCCACCCGACCGAAGTCGGGAAAAGAAAAAGAAACCGTAACCAATTGGGTGGATTGATTACGATTTGGCTACCGGTCTTTGATTTCAAATTTAATGAAGAACTAGAGGGTTCCGAATTCGGGGGTTAACCTATTAAACCCTTAACGGATACCACTATCTATTTGCCGAAATTAGGATTATTTTTCTAATCATAATATTTAAAAAAATAAATAAATAAAAATTAAAAGAGAAAAAAAAAAAAGAACCTAGGTTTCTACATATTTTATCGTCGCCTCGAAGGTGCCTACGTACCCGCTAGTCGGGATCAGACAATCGTAGTTCTTTCCAAAAACTTTAATGTGTTAGTTCTTTTTATAAAAAAATGATTGGTTGAATTTGGGTTTTTATTAACCATTTTATTTTTATTAAGAAAAATCCCTAGAAGCCTAATTTTTATTCCTAATTATAAAAAAAAAAAACCTAAAAACCTAATTTTTGAAAAACGCCAAATTAAGATTTTTATTTTAAAAACAACTAAGTGATAATTTTTTATTTTTAAGAGAAACCCTAAAGATTTTATAAAATATGCAATGTTCTACATGATGAAACTTTTATATAGAAAAGATGCTTAAAACATTAAAAAAAAAGAAAGAAAGAAAAAAAACTTCCTAATCATAGAAAAGATGTCTAAACTATGAAAAAGATTTTTAAATCATAAAAAAAAAATCTAAATTATAGAAAAGATGTCTAAATCATAGAAAAGATGTCTGAATCATGAAAAAGACATCTAAATTATGGAAAATACATCTAAACTATGGAAAATACATTTAAACTATGAAAAAAAAATCTAAACTATGGAAAAGACATCTAAACTATGGAAAAGACATCTAAATTATGAAAAAGACATCTAAACTATGGAAAAGATGTCTAACCATAGAAAAGAAGTCAATTAAAGATTTTTTTTTTATTTTATCAACATCAAAATAATTTTTTAATTTAGAAAAATTTTATATTTTATCGTCGCTCCGAAGGTGCCTACGTACCCGCTAGCCGGGATCAGACGATCGTAGTTCTTTTAGAAAATCTTTAGTGTGTTGATTTATTTTAATTTTGAAAACCATTCAAGTTTACGTTTTAATTTATTCGGTTTATGAAAAAATCTAAAGGGATCCTAACTCTCGAATATTATCGTTTTATAAAAAAAAAACTCTCCAAAAATCCTATTTTAAAAAAATATGATAATTATTTTCTTTTCAAAATAAATCAATTTTCTAAGTGAGGAAATCATAAAAAAGCTTCAAAAAAAAAAAAACTAAGTTAATATATATATCTATATTGTTATTAGCAACCAACTAGCTACAGTGGAATATAATACATTTAACCTATAAAACTAATACTTAAAAGAATCTACTAGGCCATTATATACATAACTACTTATATAAATAAGGATCTAATAAGATAATAATCATACGTTAATAATAATAATAATAAATAAATAAATAAATCAATCAACAGTAATGAAATAAAGTAAAAATTAAGCAACCGAACCTGAGTTGATGTTTTGTCTATAGCGTTGGGTCTGCTGCGTGGAATGGCCTGTTGCGTAGACTAATCTGCTGTTGTTGCTGTTGGCCGTGGGGCGTCGAGGATCTGCTGCTGCGTGGACTGGAACTCAAACATACAGCAGGCGTGGTAGAGGATGGGCTGATGATTGTCGGGTGTGCGGACGAGAGAGAAGGGGCGTTGTTGTAGCTGTTACGTGAATTTTTCAATCCGTGTCGTCCAGGGGATGCTGTCGCGGATTTCTCCAGTTGATACGTGAATTTTCAAACCGTGTCGTCCAGGGGATGCTGTTGCCTATAGCAGCTCCAGGCGACGTTGGGATTTCTCCAGGCGATCAGGCTATAGCAGCTGTCGGGATACGTGAATTTTCAAGCCGTGTCGTCCAGGGGATGCTGTTGCCTATAGCAGCTCCAGGCGACGTTGGGATTTCTCCAGGCGATCAGGCTATAGCAGCTGTTGGGGATACGTGAATTTTTCAAGCCGTGTCGTCCGGAGGATGCTTTCATTGTCGTTCTCTTTTTATAAAACCCAAATCAAATCTTAATGTACCGATTAAACTAGATTCAAATCTCATTCAAATCTGATTTAGCTAAACCCATATGATTTAATTAGATATGATTCTAAAACTCGAACCCGTGACCTCCAACTAAATCCACCCAAACGCTTCGCTATTTATCCATTAGGCCATTGACCTATTTTTTAACATTCATTACAATTAAATTATATTTAAACTATCTAAATCCCTAAACTAAAATTTTTTAACTAAATTAAAATTAAAACTAACATTAAACTAATTATTCCTAATAAAAATTACTTCCTAAAAATCTATGAAATCTTTATAATTTTTCCTTTTCTTATTTTTTTGGTATTTTCATTATTTGTTAATTTTTATTTTATTATTATTATTATTTTTTTTTAATTAGGACCCTTTTTGTAAAAATAAAAACTAAGACTATGGAAGGGCAAAAATTAGGTGTCTACAATAGTTAATGAGATGATATGGTAGTTTAGGTGCTTAGACCATTGGTGATGACTTGATGAATAGTTGATAAGAGGGCACCATATTGACGTAATGATCATAAAAAATGAAGAGAAGTCATGACAAGTATTGCATGATGGTATGAGATTCATGTACAATATTTTGTGGGTAGATTGCAATCAGTAACGTCTTAATAACAACAATGAACTTCATACAGGACTATTTTAGTTTTGGTAACGTTGCATGAAATTTTTATGTTCTTCTAATCTTTAATAGACTAATGGGATCTATGGTCCCCATTGTGTTATTTCGAAGTTATGAGTACTTTTGTGCTAGTTGTTTTATATTAAGTGTAATAATATTTATCATAAATGTTGCTTGCTATATTAGAAAGAAGTTTAGGTATGTTATATCGTATATTAATTGTGGTTATTGTCATACTAAGTTTCTTTGGAACTCATTTTTTTTTTTAATAGGTGAGAATGACTACTATAAAGACATCACGTATGATTTAGATTGTTATAATTTTGATGATGTATTGGTGGATAGTGGGTCAAGGCTAATTATGTGTTCAACAATTAGTTATGCCATCATTGTTTCCATAATGATCTACATTATTAAACTTTATATTCCAATATTGTTGTATTCATAATATTGTTAGACTTTTATATGACTACTATAATAAACTGTTAAACTTCATTTATTTTAGGCTTTATAGTTTATGAGTCAAAATTGTTGATGATTTTTAAGCTTATGAACCTTAATATGTTTTGGAGCTTATGTGAGGCTAGACTTTCTAATGATACTTAGTAATTGAGTTATGGACATTTGGAAATTTTTTTTTCAAAGTAAATCTTCATTTTATAATTTGTAAACTAATCATACTCAATCACTTGATTCTCTATAAGCAAATAAAGGATTTTCTTAATTATAACAAATTGTAGTGCCCCTTGAATTTAAGTATGATGATGAAGATGAGAAATATGGGTAAGAATGTAGGATGGAGAAGATTAATGAAAGAATTACTTAATTATAACAAATTGTAGTGCCCCTTAAATTTAAATATGATGATGAAGATGAGAAATATGGGTAAGAATGTAAGATGGAGAAGATCAATGAAAGAAGTGAAAAGGCTATTGAGAAATGAAGGAGAGAATGGATATAAGAATAGTTGGTTACATGGTTTTTGTTTTATTATGTTTATATGTAAAAGATATTGACAATTTTAATTAAATTTCTAAGGATTCAATCGTTAGCGACGAAGACTTAGTATTAAGTGTCCTCGCAGTGACTTATTCCACTATCAACCCACTTTTACTATTATGAAACTTATCCCATTATCTATGTAAAGGTGTATAAGTTGGTTTTGGCTTGTGAGCCGGTTCGTTTAATTTGCTTTTTAAATGTGTTTGAGCTAAGGTTTTTTGGTATGTTTAAAAGTGGGCCAAATAAGCCCGATCCATTTAACTTACAAGCCAATGTAGGCCAGTTTAGGTTAACTCATTTAATATATTTATACTTTTAGCTTGCGGGTTGACCTGTTTAATTGGCTTTTTAAATAGGTTATGATTGAGGTTTTTACTTGTTTAAAAAGCGGGCCAAATGAGCTTGACCCTTTTAACTCACGGCGTTTAACTCGCTTGCACACCTCTATATTTATGTCATTGAATGTGTGTACATTTAATAATATTATTTCTTCCCTTCTCATAATTTCAATCAAATCTTATAGTAGAAGTCTAACCAATAAAAAAGGGTAAGGTACAAAATTAAAATGAATAAACCATCAAAGTACAACATTATAAATCACATAATAATAATAATTATTTTTTGTAAACTAAGGTTTTTAGGGTTTTCTTACATTATATATAATTTTCTTTCTCTCAAATTATATAATTACACAAAGTAGTACCTAGTGGGAAATGTTTCAAACCTTTATGAGTTTCACTTCATAATGTCCATAGGGTTACTATTTGCAAATTCACTTAGGTGAAATAACAATTCCATTTCCTTCATATTCGATATGAAGTTGTTATTATGCTGATTAGTTAAACTTTAGACACTGAATAGTTAATCGGTATGAACTGCTACTATGCAAAATAATGAATAGCGATTCAAGTTTTCGACCTTATGAATTGATATTCAACGGTTTATTCATCATTTTTACCATAAAATGCCTTGTTGCCACTATAAATACTTCCATCTTTATAATTACATCTTTGCCATTCCTAAAGAAGGGGTATAATATATATTTTGATTTCATTCCAATTTAATTTCTTGCATTGTTTTATGTCAACTAAATAATGAATGAAGATATAATAATTGTTACCATTTAATTTCCTTCTTATTCCATTTGATGAAGTAAATGGGTATTAATTTTAAGAATCCATTATCTCCAATACATTTCCACACAAGTTCCTTTTTTAGTTGCATAGTTGTTGAAGCCTTTCTTTTCCACCTAAAATTTTAGGGTTTAAAACTATATAGTACTAAGCAAGATGATATAGTTTTAAACACACACACACACACACACACACACACACACACACATATATATATATATATGCATAAATCAAGTGGCAAGTACGATTTTGAATCCTCTATCATTTCCTCCTCTCTCTTGCTCATGCTCTTCCTCTGATTAAAGTCATAAACTTCAATCCGTTAATGCATGAAATTAGGCAAAAGCTTGTTAGTGTTTGATTTATGACTTTCTTTTCTACCTTCGACTATAATATTATAGTTCACTTGAAAACTAACGGCCAAGGCTATTATAAACTAGTGATATGAATACTGGTCTTTTAACCGGATGAACTAAGTTTAAATGTATTTCACAAATGACTTGAAAGCTAACAACTTATTCAATACCACCGAGATTATACAAGCAATAACACTATTTTTAATAACATTATTAACATCCGAAGAAGCATTACTTCTTTTTTGCTTTTTATGGTGATTCAATTTTAGAGCGGGGTGCTCTTTCTAACCACATGAAACCACAACCTTACATTGCTATTCAAATATCAAATGTTTCAAACCCCGAAATATCTAAATTAGTTCCACATATTCATTGAGAAATCAGGGTTTACGTAATAACAAGAAAGAGAAAGAAAAACCATATACACTCACACTTGCGAATATGTTGGTCAATTTAGAATTGAGTTGGTATTATAGTTTTGATTTTATCACAAATTGACTATCTAAAGCTTCTTCCAACATCAAGAAATTGCTATCACCAGAAAAAACCTAAAATAATTGTATTTTTTTTACCTTCAGCAAAAAGGATAGGCACTCTATACCAATAAGAGCAAGTCTAAATCATGAAGAGAAACTAATACTATCAACAACTTGATTTAAACAAGCTAGATCAAATCTAACAAGAAGTTGGATCGGCATATCATGTTTTCCCATAGGCTCCTTCATACGGCCATGAGCACAAAAATGAAAATGGTGTTTAATTGCATCAATTACTCAATAAATCAACATAAGATTGAACTATTATGGGTCTTCCTAACCTTGAAAGATCTCACATCTTTTGAATAGTGAAACACGTAATGTATATAGCTTTCAACTTTGAACCATGTTAAGGACAACGACACAGATGAGGATAGTATAAGTTTAATGGCACAACTTTTGGAGCCTTTGTTGTTTAACTAAATTTACAGGGTTTAAAACTCTATAGTACTAGGTAAGACAGACTAGTTCTATATACTTCCATATATGTAACAACCAAGCGGCAAATATGATTTTTATCCTCTACCCATTTCCTCTTTCTGTCCCTTTGACGTTCTTTCTCTAAGTAAAATTTTAAACCTCATTTTATATCCCTATTTTTATCAACAATGCATGTAAATAGCTAAAAGCCTTTTAAGTATTGAATTTATTGATTCTTGTTATAACTTTAGCTTTAATATTTCAATTAAGTTGAAAACTAAACAACTGTTTAATGCCACCAAGTTCCAAGAAAAAATAACGCTATTTCCTATAAAATTACTTGACTGGAGAATTTAATTTTCTTTTTTTGTTGATTGAATATTAGAATAGGATGCTCTTCTTTACTACATGAAACCTCAACCTCACACTCCCATTTAAAGATCAAATGCTACAATCATCAAAATACTCAAATTACTTGTACACAGTCGTTGACAGATTAAGGTTTATGAAATGTTTTATACAGTAACGAAGAGAGAGAAAAACTATATACATTGACATTTATAGACGCATAGGTTAATCGCAGGATTTAGTTTGTGCTAGATATTCGTCTACCACAAATCAGACTTCACAAAGCTTTTCCAATATCGAGAAACTACAATAAAAACAAAAAAAAAAACTAAATTAATTCATAAATTAGGGTTTTACAAACTATAGGGTCCAAACACAAAAAGATAACAAAAAAAAAAAAAAAAAAAAAGAGAACAGATGCAAATGGTAAAGAAACAAGAACTTATATCACATTTGGTACTAATAAATTGTTTGGAATATAATGAATTGAAATGAAGATAGGAATAACAAATCATTTCTTGTTTAGAATTATCTACAAAATTGAATGAAAAAGAATGATATTAAGTCCATAAATAGTGTTATTTATAAAAAATGTCCTTAATTATTGTATGTCAAAATTTATTTGAAGGTTAAATAATTAATTCTGACTAATGAATGAGAAATAAAATCACGATTCCACCTTTTCAAAATGGAATTAATTTCTTTCTAGAAATTGTAATTGCGATTCCTAATTTTCTTTTTAAATTTACTTCCAAATATGGAAAAAGAGAATGAAATCTATAGTAACGATTTCATTTCGATTGATTAATGCATATTAAATATGTAATTATATACTTATATTTAGGGTTGCAATCAAGATGAGTTGAACATGTATAGTATTAAGCTCGAGTTTGACTCAAAGATATGTTTAATAAGTTTGAGTTTAACTTAATTATTTTGTGAATTTTCCTTAATCGACTTCAAACTTAGTTATGTTTAAAAAGTAAAAATATATAAAAAATTATATGAAGTTCAATTTATCTTGTAAATTTAATGAATTTAGTATTTTGAAACTTGAATTTAACTTAATTTACTATTTAAATAGTTCTAAGTAAAATTTGAATCAAGATTAACTAACTTGCAAGTCCAACTTGATTTGTTTGCACTCCGACTTATAGTTGAGATAAGTCTCCCGTAACAACAAGGACATGCATCTCGGTCGAATTCTTTTTCGTTGCTTGCTCTCTAACAAATGGTAAATATAGGAATGTTACCGCATGTACATACAACTCTTGCAAAAGTTTGGCCATAGAAGTGCATAAATTTATGTCGGCTCCCTAACAAATGGTAAATATCGGAATGTTACCGCATGTACATGCAACTCTTACAAAAGTTTGGCCATAGAAGTGCATAAATTTATGCCGGGTACAAGATGATGTAATGAGATGAGAAATGATTTAATGAATAATATATATTATATATTTATAATATTTAAATATTAATATATATTTTATATAAAAATTATATATGATAATTAATTAAAAAATTATTTTTTTAATATTTATATTAATATTATTCAACTTTTTCGCCCATAAAACTAAAATGCAAGAGAGATGCACTATTTTTTCATTTTTTTTATTAGATGGCCTATGCGACTTCATTGCGCTCTCCCTCTCCTCTATCAATGGGAGGAGTTAAGAAGATGAATATTATAATAGATTAAAAAATACAAAATGAATCGAGGGCCCTTATTTTATTGTACACGTAAAGTTTGGGAAGGAAAAAAAAAAAAAACACACACACACATATACACAAACATTAGTAATTTTCAAATATTAGAAATAAATTTAATCTTCAATGGTAATTCTGAAGATTTCTGTATAAAGAAAATAACCTAAAATATGCGGAGAGAGAGAGAGAAAGTCAGAATCTTCAAAACCAGGCAGGAGCACTCTTGAAGCTCCGTTACACACAATACACACAGAAAAAACCCTAATAGATTCGCTTTTTCTCTTCTTTCGTCAAAACTCTAATCACTCGAATTCTTCGATCCCCCAATGGCTTACGAAGATGATCCGTACGTAAAATGGCCCTCTTGATTTATCTCCTAGGGTTTCCACTCTAAATTCTCGAATTTCGATTATTTTGTTTCCTGTTTGATGCTTTTCAGGTACCGCGACGAAGATGGGGAGCCTTTGATGGACTACGATGATATTCAATCCGATCGCGAACAATCCCCGGTACCGGAAGCACAACACGATCACTTCTTGGATGATAATTTGGAGGATGATATTGAGGAGGAGAATATTTATCGTCCTCGGGATCGTTCGGAGACTCCGGTCCATGATTCCGAGGATTCAAGACCGAAACCGAGGAAAAGATTAGTTAAAAAGAGTGATGATTTTGGTAAAGGAGGTTATGCTGGTAAAGGAGGGTATGGAAATGAGGGTTTTAATGATTTCAATGATTTTGACGATGATCAGGGAGGCGGTGTTGGTAATAGTGAGGATGCTGATGAGTTTGTTAGAGATTATTCGGAGGATAGGAGATTGAAGAAGAAGAAACTGGGGAAGAAAGAGAAGAGGCATAAGGGAGGAGGAGAGAGAGAGAGCAGCAGTAGTGGGAAGTTTGGGTCAAAATTAGGGCTTTCAAAGAAAGGTATGAGTAGTAACCCAGGTTCGGGCAGGGATCGGGATGGGGAAGTGAAGGAGATGTGGGATACTATTGCTGGGGACAACTCAGAGGTAGGGATATTTCCCTAGGTTTGGATTTGTAATTTTGATATTGAGCTGATTTTCGTTTGTTCAGAGATGTGTTTGAATTACTGATCTTGGATTATTGGTCTTTGAGAATATTTGTGGGTATTGTGATTATTTTGGTAATTTTGATGTTAAGCTGGTTTCTGGTGTTTGAAAAGGTGTGTAATTGCTGAACATTAACTTCTGAATTGTTTTGCAGTTATATTGATTAATCCAGTAGGTCCTGATTTTGAATGCTAGGAGTGGTTTTGGATTGGTCTTTACCAGTTTGTTTGCGGATTTATCGATTAGTTTAGTAATTTTTCTTTTCCATCAAGCTGATTTTGGGTGCTTGAAGATGTGTGTGAATTAGTGATCTTGGATTGGTCTTTGTGATTTCTGTGGGTTTATTGATTAGTTTGGTAATTTGATATTTAGCTGATTCTGAGCATTCAGAGATGTATGCATTGCTGCACTTGAATTAATCTTTGTGATTCCCTTGTGGGTATATTGATTGATTTATTAAGTAATTTTGATATTGAGCTTATTTTTGAATGTTTGAAGATATTGGTAAATAGCTGATCTTGGATTACCAGTCTTTGTGATTTATTTGTGGCTATATTGATTACTTTGGTAGTGTGGAGATCGAGCTTAATTGATCTTTTGTGTTTTTTTTTTTTTTGTAAAGTTAGTATAAGTTTGTGGTTGTATGTCCTCTTTGGATCTCCTTTCTACACTTTGTATCTTTTCTATATAATGAAAAACCAATGCATTTGAGTGTTTACTGAACCTGGAGAATTACTTTCCTCATTATTTTTTTAATTATTATTATTAATTGTATTATTGTATATATGAAAATAATCTAATCGTTATGGTGAGAACATTGTTTAGAGATCGATGGGAGAGATTCTTTCGTGCAATTTGATGCAATGAAACATGTCTATGGGGCAAAACTTCTTGTTTGAGGTGTGCAGTTCTGCATCAATATGTTCCAGGGTTGAATTGCATACTCAGTGGATAGAAGTGTCCTGGTAGGTGTCTAAAGTGACAGGTCAAAAATAGAGATAGGAAGGAAAATAGCTAGATAGGTGTGTGAATGAAACCTTGGCAATAAGAAGCGCATAATGATTGTGGTTCACTTACATCTCTTTCTAAAAGTCTGGGTATTAATGGACACGGTGAAATCATGAAAGAATTTCCTCCTAGACATACTTCTATGGGTTTGTGGCTTAGTTGAGATTTGAAGAAGTGTTTCTATTTATCTCTGTGAAAGATCCATCTAAGTTTCTGTGTAAATACTGTCCATAATATCTTTAACTGTAAATTCTCTTAATGATGTTTTTGTCTTCACAATCAACTGATTAGCCATATGTTGTGACCATCATGGCAAAAGAAAATATTGTAGCCCTTTATTAGCCATACTAGTATTAGTTAGTAGATATGTGTCAATAAATGGCCTACAAATTAGCCTTAGGAGAGAGGAAGTGAATTGGTCCATAAAAACTGTTAGTAGTTGTAATTCTCTGGAAAGAGAATTGGAGAGCATTTGCTCTTGGAGAGCTTAGCTCTTGGGAGTTGTATTCTTTGCCAACTTTTGTATATTCTTCTTCAAACATTCAATAAAGTTTCCGTCTTTTAGTCCTAATTCAAGAAAAATTCATATCTTTACCCTAGTTGAGAACCTAATTTTACCAATAGGTGCTATCTGTGCTTGGTTCTCGTCAAAGATGACGTTAATGGAGGATCGTATTTAATCCTTGGAGGACTCTGTTTCTGATTGGAGAATTCAATTTCTCAATCAACAACAATTGTTCAATAGTTTCGTGGAGGGGATTCGATCTTTAATTGTGGAGATCTAAATTGCAATTTTCTGATGTTGCTGCTGGTGATGCAAAATATGATAATCAAATTGCAGCTTTAACTGAATCTGAGATTGTACACATCAGACATTAAAGGGGCTTCAAGACAGACTGCTATTTCTTTTGCATGCTCGATTTACTTCTGTTGAATCTCTCAAGTTGTTCATGCAAATTCAACTTGTCATGATGAGAATCCTCATGGGGGAGCTCTTATTGATAGTCGTGACAATGATTGAGAAGCCTCCATTCATCCCACTTCCGATCACCCTTGCCTCTCTAATCTCCCTTGTGAAAAAGTTCCTTTCTCTCATGAGCAAACTTCTATACCTCTTGACCAATCTCCACTTCATTGTGTTCGTGATTTTTTTACTTATCAAGATGGAGGCTTTGGTTCAGAAACCATGCTACATTGTTGCTGAGGCTGTTGCTTATCGCATTACTGTTTGCGACCTCTCTCCAACTTTGTGCCACTGTTTATGATGGAGTTAAATTAGGGTTTCATGGTTTATCTGTTCAGGCAGTTGAAAAGAACCGATATTTTTCTTGTAGCCAGGATGCTTGAGCAAATGCATATATGAACGGTAGTTACTCTTAAGATCCTAAAATTTTTGGTGTAGCACAGGTGGTGCACAGTAGCTGGGGTGCAGTGGTGAGTGAGCGAGCCACTCATGCCTGTACATGTGATGGTTCTAGGTGCTAACGTACCCTGGGAAGGGAAGCTTGTCCAGGTGCTATTGTTGCTTTTTTCACATGGGCCTTCACAAGTGATGCTATTTATTCTGATTGTTCATATACAGAGAGCTATAGTACTAATATTAATGATACTGACTGTCAAGTTGCTAACTATTGCATGCATGCATTGGGGTTAAATTTGCCTAGTTTTGATGGTGTGGATCCAACTTCCTGGTTAACTATCGTGGAACAGTGTTTTGATATTAATCGGGTTAAGAGCAGTAGAAAGAAAATTAAAACAATAGCTATGTACATGCAAGGGAAGGTGATTCATTGGCTTAAGTGATTGCACTGTCGATTTCTGTTGCATTTTAATAAATATATAGCTCTATGTCCATATGTTAGTTCGTCTAAGCTAATGCAAGTTTCATTAGTTGATCAATATGTTGATGAGTTTGAGGCATTGTCCTCTCAGGCCATTGATCTCTGAAAGACAATTAATTGGAAATTTCATCGGTGGGCTATAAAATGATATTGTCGCTAGGGTGACCACATTAGCTCCTCATCATTTGGCAAAGCTATGGAGTTGGCTTACAATGTTGATGGGGAGTTTAATATGGGGATTTTTCTATCATCTCACATGGGGGATCATGATTTTGTATGTACATCTGACTAATTATGTGTCCTCTCATTTTAAGAGCCAGCTGCCTGGTAAGATGTAACATAGGGGTCATGTTTGTCATCTTACTTCATCAACTTACAATGCTCCAATGTGTATGGTCAGTGGGTGTACTTCCACAAACAATTGACGCATGCTGAAGTTTTGGAAAGTTAAAATAAGGCTTGTCTTTGAAATGCAATCAACCTTATTCTCCTTGGGCATGTTTGCCCCAACAGTCCTTATGGGTTCTCATTTTGGGAGAAAATGTGGAGTTTGCTGTGGATGATTGGGAGGTGTGGGGTATCCTATAGTGTTTGATGTTGGATGAGGAGTTTCTGGTTTGGGTTATAGTTTTGGTTGTTTCTCCACACCGTCCTTGGCAAGAACATATCTTCAGCGGGATGCACCTTAGGAGAGAGAAAGTTAGTCTAGAAAATTCATTAGAAGTTGAAATTCTCTAGAAAGAGAATTGGAGAGCATTTGCTCTTGGATAGGTTAGGTCTTGGAATTGTCATCTTTGACAACTTTTGTATCTTTTTCTTCAAACATTCAGTAAAGTATCTGTCCTTTAGCCCTAATTCAATAAAAAGTTCATATCTTTTCCCTAATGGAGAACTCTAGTTGTCACAGAAGATCAAAGGCAAAGTACGATGATTGTATACTCTATTTTTGAAAGTGCTTTCTACTGATTTGTCTGTCTGTTTTTGATGTCTGTTGACTCTTCTGTACTTGACATATATAGGAATTTGTATGATCTTTTTCTAATAGCTGTCTGTAATAAGCAGGATGACCAAGAGGGTGTCAGGACTATAGATGATGATAACTTCATTGATGATAGTGGACTTGACCCTGCTGATCGATATGGAAGTGATCGTGAGCGTTCCCCTGGTGATGCTCCTCAGGTTAGTCCTTTTATGAACTGTCTATCTTACCATCTTGTTTCAAGAATTCTGTTTACACACATTTTTTATGCAATCATCCTTGCAGTTGCAATTTTAATTTTCAAGGTTTATGCAATCATTCTTGTAGTTGCAATTTTAATTTTCAAGGCATCTTAATTACTATGGAGTTTGCCTTATTCAGGCAGAGGAGGGTGAAGAAGATGATGAAATAAAGGAGCTCTTCAAAATGGGGAAAAAAAAGAAGAAGAATGAGAAAAGTCCTGCTGAAATTGCTCTCTTGGTTGAGAATATTATGGCTGAGCTTGAGGTCACGGCTGAGGAAGATGCAGAGTTTAACAGACAAGGGAAGCCAGCCATCAATAAACTTAGGAAATTGCCCCTGCTAACAGAGGTTCTTTCAAAGTAAGCTAGCTGAGTATCACACATATGTCTGTCTGTCTGTCTGTCTTTGCATTTTGGTACATGATTCTTATCTTCATATAAATTGGTCTTGGACCAGGAAGCAACTCCAACAAGAATTCTTAGATCATGGGGTTCTGACACTTTTAAAGAACTGGTTAGAGCCATTGCCAGATGGTAGCCTGCCAAATCAAAATATTCGTGCTGCAATTTTGAAGATATTGACTGATGTACAAAGACACATTCTCTTCACTGCAAGCAGTCTCTGTGTTTTTGACCAATCCCTTTGTACTTAATGCTGCTTGTGTCATGCAGTTTCCTATTGACCTAGAGCAGTATGATAGGAGAGAACAACTGAAGAAGAGTGGACTTGGCAAGGTCCGTTTTATTCTACTGTCAGCAAACCTTAGATAAATTCCACCCTATTCTCTCATGGCTTGTACTCATCTATTTTGTCAATGGCAGGTTATTATGTTTTTATCAAAATCTGATGAGGAAACCACTGCCAACAGAAAACTTGCCAAGGATTTGGTTGACAAATGGGTAAGATGAGCTTGTTTTACTTAATCTTGTACAAGATAACCTCAATAGACTTTAGCAAGTTAAAAATGTGATAGTCCAGGCTTCAGTCTGAACTGAAATGTTCAACTATTGGCTTCACTGGTATATGCTCACGTTAGTGGTCTAGACTCTCATATCCATTTGCATCAAGATGCTTTTAACTCATTGCACATGGTGTAGAGAAACTGATGCTGTTTCTGGTTGTATTTTTTGAGGACTCACTTTGACCTATCTTCTGAATTAGAAGTTGAGAAATATCTTGTTTACCATTACCTCTCACAATCGTTGCTTCTCATTTATTTGGCTTTTTCTTCCTGCTTCCAAGTGGTTGCTGGACATTTAGTTCATCTATCCAGTATCCAAATGGAAAATTAAATATTGCTTGCAAATTTATTCCCGCTAAAACATGCTGATATTCTGGATATTGACCTCTCAAATACCTGACTATATCTGTCTTTGTAGTATGTCTATTTTTCTTATAGCTACTCGCTATTCTGAAATGTAGAGTCGACCCATATTTAACAAGAGCACAAGGTTTGAAGACATGAGACATATGGAAGATGAAAGGCTTCCTTATCGAAGGCCACCCGTTAAAAGGTATGATTTTTACTATTAAGTTTTATATTTTTTCATCCCTTGCTTCAACAGCTCTGGATAATCCTGTCTTTGGATTGGTAGGCCTGCAAATAAAGCTGGGGGAATGGATTCAAGAGATGGTGATATCGATGTTGATGTTTTCTCAAAGTAAGTTTTGATGAGAGATAAGCTCGAACCTCTTTATGTTTCTGTTGTTCTAATTATGGAGTATGTTACAGAGAAAGCAAATCTGGCCAATCATCTTCGCGGTTAACTACAAGGCCCGAGGCCACACCTTTGGATTTTGTAGTCCGTCCTCAATCTAAGATTGACCCTGAAGAAGTGAGAGCACGTGCGAAGCAAGCTGTGCAGGATCAGCGCCGAATGAAGGTGATTATTTCACTTTGCACTAAAATCCTCCTAAGTTTCCACAGTTTCTACCTGATCCATCCCACATCATACTTACTATGCCAATTTTTCTGCTGCTGATAGATGAATAAGAAGCTGCAGCAACTAAAAGCACCCAAAAAGAAGCAGCTTCAAGCTACAAAACTTAGTGTGGAAGGCCGGGGTATGCTGAAATATCTGTGATTTACCACCCAAGTTCGTGGTTTGAGCTGCTGATGTGACTTTTGGAAGGAGGTACGATAAGGATGGAGATCCAGTTAACCTACTACCAAGTACATGCCCTCCGTGTTCATATATGGAACTGGAATCCATGCTAGGCTGAAGAATAGCTACAAATTAATTTTATGTTGAAATTGGAATTGTTAGGGAAACCCAATCTCTGCTGAATCTTCTATGCATTGGTGCTGATTTTTAGCAATTGGCTCTGAAGGTGTTCCTGAGGTTCACGTTGATTGAATACCGCTGCTTGATAGTACTACAGGAAGCCAGTTGCGCCAGGCATATGAAAGGGTCCATTTTTCGGTGAATACAGCATTTCGAAATTACCATCGAATAATGTTGCGAAAGTCTGCGTGTCGGTTTATTTACCCTATTTACTACGTTTCGGGATGCTTCTACTTGAGAAAACAAAAGCTAACGTGATAGCCAAAATTTCTCTACATTACTGTTAGAAATATTTAAATAATTGCAAATGTTACATATGACCATGTATTGGTATTTTAATATATGGTTAATTGGCTTAACTAAATGAAAAGGTCTGTAGGTTTGCGTCAAAATTCAAATATATGTTTTGTATTGTAAGTGAGTTATTTAATTCTCTTATGTTTATATCAGATTGAACTGAATTATTTTTATTTTAAATGAGTTATTTTAATAATTCAACAAAAAATAAAAACTTAAATGATTCAGTTAAAAGACAATTGTCAGTATAAACATAAAAAATCTTTTTAAGTATACTTTTTGAAAATACAAAAAGGAAAGAGAAAACAAACGAAAAAAAGAAAAAATACTGTTCTTGAGAAACAATCGTAAGAGTATAGCATTTGAAATCACTTAAGAGGTGATTTTATTTTGAGAAAAGAATCTAGAGAGTATAGCATTTTAAATCACCTAAGAGGTAATGTTATATTGGAAAATAAAATTGCTTCTTGAAATGGTGACTTTAGTATAAGGAGATTTCATCAGGATATATAAACAGTCGAGGCTCCTTCTTACTCCTTTCTCATTTCAAACACAACTTACTCTCTAGAAAAACTCTAATGTACATACCCTCTAGGAGCTTGTATTTTGCTTGATTTTTTGTCAAGTTGACAGTAGGTTCGTGTTCTTGTGCTCCTAACATGGTTATAAACACTCGTTATCATCAATTTTGAAAAAGCAACGAAAAATCTGCACGCGGTGGATCTTTTCTCTCTCTAGATGCGACAAACAAAGAGGTACATAAATATAATTTTTTTATTTTTCGTACTTGTACGGATATGTAATGTTGAGAATAAAGTTTGCATGTGTACATGTACTACATTACAGTTTTCACCAATTTTTTTTCCTTAAAATATGTCCTGGAATAGTGTGAATGTATGTGCGGTACATGTTATAATTACTAATGTCCATGATGTGTACCATGAAAATATGTAATTATAAACTATTATTTACAAAAAATCTTAAAGTCTCGTTAAAAAGTTGGACTAATCGATATTTTATAATAAAATTAAGCCTAGTAAGAATTGTTATTTAGGTGGATGTGCATGTATTATGTAATGACATTAGAGCACTGTATAAGTACATGTTGGTAAATTTCAATTCAACTAGTTTAGTTCGTGGTGATTTTTATTAGGTTGTTGTGACGAATGATGTAAGAATGGATTCAACTAGTTTATTTTGTTGTGATTTTTATTAGGTTGTTATGATAAACAGGGTGAAAATGGATGATGTATGAATGGTTTGTTATACCAGACTAAATATTGTAGAAAGAGATATTATAGAAAGAGAAGATGAGGTGTGCTATGATAGGACCTTAACAATAGTAGTTTAGGTTCCAATAATTGCATGAGTTAACTTGTAATCATTATCGGGTTGACTTGATGACCTATTAGGTTGAATTGATCCACAAGTATTCTCTTGTAGGAGGTAGTAGGGATTTGTTTTGTGCTATGTCTGTGAATGATGACTATGATGTCTAATAGCTATTAAAATCTCCTAAGGACATAGTGGAGTCAGTGAGCCAACAAAGATGTATGCGGAAATTCATGAAATCAATAACTCTATAGTAGTTGAGTATGATATGGAGGGACATGAAGACAATGTTAGGTTTTAAGTTGAAACCTAGATGTATGAAGCTTAAATGGTTCCACTCACTAAAGAACAAAGTAGCAGTCGCATGCCTTGTTAAGCTAACATCTTGATCACAACGGATTCCAACAAGATACAAATGTGTAGGATGAATTGGCTTACAAGAATATAGTCGAAGATTTTGATGATAGTATTGGTGTAAGTGAAGCTCGGCTTCAAATTGTAGAACCTCATGAACTAATGAAGAGGAATAATTGGAGACATGGGTTCATTGTAGATGTAAATATGGTTGGAAGATTAGAATTGTACCATTCTATACAGTTAATGTATGTAGCGGGTTTGTATCATATGAGGAAAACATGAATGATGGTGAGTGAAACTTTAGTGATGAATTTACGGCAGGTATATGGTTTTTGAAGAAAGAACACTTGATCCAAGCTATGAAGATGCACCATATCTTCAACCACCATAATTTTGTTGTGGAGTCAGAAAGAAGCTTTGGTCTGTTAAATGTGCTGACAGTGATAAAGGCTGTAGGTGAAGGCTTTGAACATGATAGAAAAAACATACTACAGGTTTCCAATCAGTAAGTTTGAGGGTCTACATACATGCTTAAACCCTATTATTAGCTAGGACCACCTTTAGTTGGACTTAACCAACTTATTATGCTATAGTATTAAGGAGATATAGGAATCTTTGATTATTTAGATAAAATATCTCCAGGCAACCATTTGCAAGAAGTATGGATACGTTATATATTTAAAGAGAGTTAGAGAAGTTAAGCACAAAGCTATTTAATAAGTCTATGAAAACTGAGAGGAGTCATATGTAGTCCTCCCACATCTATTAGCTGCTATGTAAGAGTCTAACCTCGGTACCATGGTTGAGTGGAAAACTCAATAAACCAACATTGTAGGCTGCGAGTTCTTTGATAGAGTGTTTTTGGCTTTTGGGCCATGTATTGAAGCTTTTGTCCATTGTAGGTATGATAATATACTTCATTTTTGTAACTTTGGTTAGGTAATGGCTTTTCTCAATGTAAATGGGTGTGCTTAACAATTTATTATTTTCAAGTCGATGATCACATCAACGATACATTCTATACAAAAAGTACAAGTATAAGCACAAGCTACTCATAACAATCGGAGTTGATGGTGAAAATCATATCGTCCCATTATGATTTGCACTTGTAAGTGAAGAATGTCAAGACAATTGGGGATGATTCTTGAAGTGTGTTCTCATGTATGTAATAAAGGATTGGATAGGCATGTTTCATCTTTGACCATTATGCTAGTATATGGTTCGCAGTTAAGGGCGAGAATGCAATATGGATAAATGGTTAGCCATGGTGTTGGTGTATTTGCCATGTTACTAGTAACTTCAATTCTAGGGCTAAGAACGAGGAATGTAAAGATCTAATAAAAAAAGTTATGTACCCATTGTAACCTCGTAAATTCTGTACATGCTATGATAAGTCTCTACACTAGAATATACTTCAAATAATTGTATCAAAGTATGTAGATCTTGATATATGATGATGGAGCTCATTTTGGTCACGAGACCACAAATATTACTGAGAGTTATAACAGTGCATAGAGGGATGCTAGGAACTTGCCTTGTTATTACATTAGTGAAAAAGACATTCTACAACTACAATAATTACTTTAACTAGTCTAGGATTGAGATAGCTACATAGATGAGCATGGGTAAGGTATCAATGAAATATGTTGGGCGAAAGTTTGATGAGTGGTGCAAAGTAGTTAGTAGCCATCGTGTTGCAATTTTTTTACTATGATAAGCAGATATTTAAGGTCATAATCGTATTGCACCCTATCATGCATGGACAAAAAGGGGAAAACAGCCATATGGTTGCACTAAGGATCCGCCGATGTACTTGTAATAAGTGGCAAACATTCAAAATTCCATGCTGCCATGCAATGACAGTGATGGGAAAAGTGTGAAATTAGGGTTTTAGCATGGGTAAATACCTTAATTTGGACCATTAATCTACAATCTTTTTCTAAAAAAGAGAAGTTTTAGAAAACATGAAACCAAAGATTTTCGAATTTGGAGGCCACCTTATTAAAACTTCTACATTTTTTATAAGGAAGTTTCCAAAAATAAATTAAAAGACCTTCAATTTTCCTTCTTTTTTTTTTTTGAGAGAGACTTCTCACCATCTTGTTGAGAGACTAGTATTTATTCTACTAGACTACAATGGTCTTCACAAGTGAGGGAAAAAAAAAACAAAAGCTCTTTCAATTTTTTCACTTAAATAATATAGATATAAAAAGAATATTTAAAGTATATATGTATAGAAGATATAAATATAGATATAGATGTAGAGATCATGTGGTTTGGATATTAAGTGGTTGAAAATATAGTTTTTTACTAAAAGAAAAAGTACTTTTGGTATTTTAATTGATCTTAATGATTTTTAAGAGGGGTATGAAGTCAAATTAGTTAGTGTGAGCTTAATAATATAAATATAAATATAAATATATAAGATATGGAAATAGATATAGATAAGAAGATATAGAAGAAGAATACATATAAAATAAGATATATACGTATATATAGATATAGAAGATAGGATATATATATATAT